>JALIZH010015838.1:0-240399 GCA_030522465.1 Rhipicephalus appendiculatus | reverse complement strand
CGCCATCAGCTTGGAATGCAAGTCATGTCGCTCATGACACGTCATGATTTTCATATTACGACTAGTCATTTATGTTCGTCATACAGTCATGTTATGCCATACCAAATTTGGTATAAATCCCATTAACGATACGGCCAGGAGAGCACAAAGTCGTAGGCGGCTAGATAGATAGATAGATACGCTCAAAGACGCCGAAGTTCGCTAAGAAATGCTTCGCATTAAAAAAAAAGAAGTCAGCAACCGCATGTCAGGCGCGGCAGGGGAGCAGGGCTGCAGGAGTTGACCGAAACAGTTGTAGCAGATCGAGATTCCTGGAGAGGACGTCTCGAATAGGTGGCGGCGTATCCGCCGCTGGAGTGGCGACCTCAGTCAACCGCGGTGGCCCCGGACTGAGCGCTGGCCGCCTGCTGGCAGACACTGCGCATTGGATGGTCCGAGGGTAGGTATTCACTTACCGCTCGCAGTGCTGCAAGCAGTGTGGTGATCAGCGCGTCCCGCGGGTCCTCGGCAGGTTCAGCGGGTGGGGCAGCAGGCGGGCTCGTCCTGGAGGAGCTCGACGGGGGCAGCAGGGATCGGCGCGGCGCAGGAGTGGGGCGCAGCGGGCCAGGATCCGCGGTGCTACCCGCGAGCAGGTTGGCCCTGACCGCAGCAGCATAGGAGCGTACCTCACGGGACTCCTCGCGTACTGCGGCCCGGACCGCCCGTCTCGAGAGCGGCGCTGATGAAGAGGCTAGCAGCGTGGCCACTCTCCTCTCCTCCTGCCAGCGCGGACAGGTTGGCTGGTCAGCAGGGTGTCGCTCTCCGCAGTTGACACAATGAGGACGGCAGGTAGCGGCAGCCTGGTGTTGTTGGCCGCATTTGATGCAGTCGCTGGCGCGCGGGCATGCTTCGGAGACGTGCCCGAAGCGCCCGCACTGCCGGCATTGCAGCGGCCGCGGCCTGGCGTGCCGTACTCGAAGCTGGAGGCAGCAGAGGATGACACGCTCGGGTGGAAGGCTGCTGGCGAACCGGATCCGCGCCGACCTGCCCTCCCTGCTTGCCGCAAGGATCGGAGCCGTCGACGAGAGGCCCGCCATCAGCTGCTCGTCCGTAAGGTCGCCGTCAAGGCCGTGGAGGAAGCCGACGCTGGTGCGACGATCGGCAGGCTCCCTGGCAGTGACGGGAACGCCACTGAGCTCTTTGATGGCCAAGAGCTCGGACAGGCACGACGGCACCGACGCGTCCGCGGCCACGATGTTGTGGCGGTGGTTAACACGCACCGCCACCACTCCCGGGCCGCGCAGCGAGCGCCGCCGCGATTGTCAGGTGCGGCGATCCCGTGAAGGTGCCGCCAGGGGTGGAGGGATGGTAGAGTACGGTCCCGATCACTGCCGAGTCGGTCGCGATGGCTGCAGCCTCCAGTGCCCTTGCTCTCCGCTGGGCTGCCTTCGTAACGACCGTCACGAAGTCGTCCTCGGCATGCGGAGGGGTCGGGTATGAGCGCAGCACGGTGACCGGTGTTGTCCGAGGCCTCTGTGTTGCAGGGGCCTTGGCTGAGCGGGGCTCGAAGTCGCGGGGCTGGCGCCGGCGTTTCCTCCGAGGTCTGCGTGGCTGGTTCCTTCCCCTCGCTGACGGGCGCGCCGATAACGGTAACAAGAGCCACCGATGTCGTTCCCGCGCTGTCGTCGGAGAGTTCTGCCGCCATTGGCGCAGGGCTGGAACCAATGGGTGTCTCCGTGGTGTACCGAGGGGGTGCCGGGATCGCTGGGCGACGGTGTTGGTGAGCAGCCGGTTTGTGCCTGCTTCCGCGGGCACTCCGACTCGTCGTCGTCGCGGGCCCGTTTGCGCGAAGCCACCGCGACGTCCTTGTCTTCGTCCTCCGAGCTTGAGGGGGAGCGCGACCAAAGCCGCGCTCGCGACCACAGCCGCGTTCGCGATGGCTTTAATATCGATTGCTTTCCGTCTTTCCGCGTCTTCCATCTGGGCTTTGATTTCGGCGACGACGCTCATGTTCAGGTGAGGTACCGAACGCGATCTCTTCGTTGTCTTGACCACCAGTGACCGATGACATCAACGGCTTGCTGTTCAAGTTGGTGCTGTTGCTTGCGGGCGATCCGCTCGCAAGCCAGCATGTCCTCGTCGTCCTTAAAGAAATCCTGTAGGACCTTTTGCGTTTCTGACATCGTCGGGCCGTCCGCGTGGGGCTCCCCGGTTGTCAGAGTGGTGGCTGCCGCTTCGGTTGTCGTCATCAGGCCATCGGCGCGGTGAAGCCCGGTAGTCAGCGTGGTGGTTGCCGGTTTGGTTGCCTGGGAAGCCGCTTTGGGTTTTGCCCCTTTTGACTTCGCCTTCTTCCCCATCGGACTAGTGCATGAAGGCCGCCGAAAAAACACAGAGCGCGTAAAAGAAACGTCCGCTCTGAACGGCGGTTCAAACGAGCAACCCACGAAATGAACCCGGGCTATGTCAGGCATCCGGCGTTGTCCAGCGTTGTCCGTGGAGGAGGAGGAGGAGGAGGAGGATAGGTTGAGGAGGCAAGCGCCGGCAGGTGTTAGATGTGAAGCATAGCGAAGCTTAATCCGGTGGTGGTGGTGTGCGGCGTGACCACCCTTACTGCGCATGCGGAAACCCTTTAAAAAACAAAAATAAAAAAACCTCCTCTCTCCCTCCTCTAGGCATCCCTCCCCACGGCAACCACACCCTCACTTCGCATGCGCCTCCCCTCCTCTCTCCCCTGCTACGCTCCTCCCTCTCTCCTCTAGGCATCCCTGCCCGCGGCGTCCACATTCCCATTGTGCATGCGCGTCCCACCTCTCTCTCCTCTCCTACGCTCCCCCCTCTCTTCTCTAGGCATCTCTGCTCGCAGCGTCCACACTCCCACTGCGCATGCGCGCCCCCCTCTCTCTCCCTCTCCTACGCTCCCCCCCTCTCTCGCCTCGCGACGCCGACACAGGCAGCGGAAAAAACCGACTGCTCGCGCTGCACAACCGTTCACTGGCCACCCCGTATATATGGCAATGGATCTTGACCTCCAAGGTGGTGCCGGTGGGAGATTTCTCCTGTGCGTTGTTGAACAATAAAAATTCACAGCGTGCGCGTTAACTAAAAGCGGACGGCGAGTCTCTGTGTCCAGTCGGAGTCTTCTGTGTCTCATTGCACATTAGCAGCGATTGGCATGTTCCAGTAGGAAACACCGCTCCATCGCTGCGTGCTTTACGCATCCCCAGTTTTCTCTCCTGCGCAACGCTGCGATGAGCGCCAGCGTCAACGCCGCCGCCGGTGTAAGCGTTAGCGCCCGCTGCTTCACATCTACACATGGTTCGCTTTAGCGGAAGATGGTGTAATTTTTTATCTTCTCCGCTCTCACTCCCTCTCCCTTAGCAACAGCTGCGGGCGCGCGCGCTTATTCTCGCCCCTAGCTACCGGAGCAGGTGGTGAGGGCGGAGTAGCGGAGAGTGAGTGGAGAGGAGGAGCGCGCTCTGGTGTGTGAGGGCGCTCGCATCGCGGAAGCTCGGCGGAGCTCCCGCGTGTGTGGAGAGTGTAGCAGAGGGTAGGTGCAGTGCTTCGCCGCTCCTTCTCTCGCCGTTCGCTCTCTCTCCTCCCTGTGCCCCACACTCCCGCCCGCTCGCTCGCACGTATATATAAATGGAGTGAAGCGCGCGCGAAATGCATTCGCATTTCCTCACGATTCCCTTCGGGGAGGTGGGGGCATTTTTTTAACACGAAAGTGTTTTTTGCCGGGGTGCGCCAAGATTTGAGTGACGTATTTCCGTCACGGAAATGACGTCGAAAAAATACACATGATAAGAATACAAAGAAAAAATACTACCGTCAACGGGAGTCGAACCTACGACCTCAAGGTGCGCGACAAGTGATGCCGGGCACGCTATCCACTGCGCCACGGTCACATACTTCGCAGGCTTTAAAAACACGCCTTTTATATCTACCCCTATCCTCTCACAGTGCTCTTGCTAAGAGAAGTAATGCATTATGACCGTGAAATGCACGATTAGTTTCTTCAAAGCGTTGCCTCTCTGCGTGCCTCCCAATGGGCGTGTTTCGAATAGTAAACGTGCAATTTTGCCGAAGCATTAACTCACTGCCAGGTGGCGACCTTACCCCTAGCACCCACACTCATAGCATCCGTCCATACCAAAAATAGCTGTGCGACCCGCGAGTGCGTCGCGTGGCCGTAATTCCGCGTCCCTAGCCATGTTCCTAGCTCGCCTCGCGAAAAATCGCAGCCGGCGAACGGGGAAGACACGACGCGCGTTTCGTTTCCCTCTGGTCGGGCAGCGTTGTTTAATAACTCGAACATGCCGCGAGTAGGCGACCTTAGCCCAAGTTCGGCGCCCAATCATTGACGCTCTTCTGGCTGTCACACTGCTTTCAATGACTCCGCTCTCACCGTACAGTTACCACAAGCATCTATGACCACAACGGTTTCTTTAATCATTCATCATAGACGTTAGTCGTCGGGATACAGACGTACCATCAAGCGTCAACGTGGATGCATCCACGTTAAAGGGTACTATAACTGTCAACACACCCATAGGCATTGTGTAAACTCTCTTATATCAATGTGCAGTAAACATTCAACTTCTGTAAGGACACGTTATACTTTCGTGTTATACTGTTACGGGGTATGTAGCGTATATCGTACAGGGGAAGACACCGGCAAGAGTCAAGATGGCTGACCAACACGCACTCGCGCCTATCGGACTCTCTGGCTCTTCATCTTCGTCCACTTCATTCCTCCTTGACAGGACCCCCGGGCGTTGTAGCGCCGTCTCGGCGCTATTCCGGCGAAGAAGGGCGAGCGAAGTACGGTTTCATCCGCGAAACATCCACAGTGTCAACAGGTGGAGGACTTGACGACGAATCGAAGTGCAATGGTGCAACGTCGTAGTTCACGTCACTAACTTGACGTACGACTTGGTAAGGTCCTGCATAGCGGGACAGGAGTTTCTCGGAGAGGCCTACACGGCGGCTTGGCGACCAAAGGAGCACCAAGTCGCCTGGGGCAAACTTCATATCGCGGTGGCAGTGGTCATACCGGTCTTTTTGCTTATCCTGCGACGTGCAGAGACGAGACCGGGCGACTTGACGAGCCAGATAAGCCCGTTCAATGGCGTCGCGAGCGTACATGGTAGCAGAGGGTACGGCAGGCAAGATGGTTTCAAACGGCAATGTGGGCTCGCGACCATGCAAAAGATAAAAAGGCGAAAATCCCGCTGTGTCATGCCGAGAGGAATTGTACGCGAAAGTCACATAGGCCAGCGTGGCGTCCCAGTCGCGATGATTTTGAGAAACGTACATCGAAAGCATCTCCGTGAGCGTTCGGTTCAGACGTTCAGTAAGACCATTAGTTTGAGGGTGGTAGGCGGTGGACAGGTTGTGCTCCGTGGCACAAGATCGGAGGAGGTCGTCGACAACTCTCGACAAGAAAGTGCGGCCGCGGTCCGTAAGTAGCTGTCGAGGTGCACCGTGGAGGAGGATAACGTCATGAAGAAGAAAATCCGCGACTTCAGTGGCGCAACTAGTTGGCATAGCCTTTGTTATGGCGTAACGTGTCGCATAATCTGTAGCGACAGCGATCCACTTATTTCCCAGGGTCGTCGTCGGAAAAAGGGCCAAGCAGGTCAAGACCGACGCGATAGAATGGTTCGGTGGGAACCTCAATGGGATGAAGATATCCAGCTGGTGGCAGAGGAGGTCTTTTGCGGCGTTGGCATAGCTCGCAAGTAGCAACATAACGACGCACAGAGCGGTAAAGACCAGGCCAGAAGAACCGGCGTCGTACACGGTCGTATGTGCGCGAAACTCCGAGATGTCCGGCCGTTGGTGCATCGTGAAGTTGCTCAAGTATGACAGGCCGTAAATGACTGGGAAGGACCATTAGGAGCTCAGGGCCTTCGTTGCTGACATTACGGCGGTAGAGGATGCCGTCTTGCAGCACAAACATACGGAATGCCGCGTCGGTGCTGCCAGATTGGACAGCGTCGATGATAGCTCGCAGTGATTCATCCTGCCTTTGTTCGTAGGGCATATCGCTCACGTCAGTAAAGGCCATGACGCAGCTGTCTGGGTCTTGCGGAACGGGATCAGGAGGATCCACCGGATAACGAGAAAGACAGTCTGCGTCCTTGTGCAAGCGTCCAGACTTGTAGATGACGGTAAAGGAAAATTCCTGGAGCCGCAAAGCCCAGCGGCCGAGACGTCCGGTCGGGTCTTTCAGAGAGGTGAGCCAGCAGAGGGCGTGGTGGTCCGTAACGACTGAAAACGTGCGGCCAAATAAGTATGGCCGGAACTTGGCGACAGCCCAAACTAAAGCCAAGCACTCTCTTTCGGTGATGGAGTAATTTCTCTCGGGAGGTGAGAGCAGGCGGCTGGCGTAAGCTATCACGCCCTCTTTACCGCGCTGGTGTTGTACGAGAACTGCGCCGATACCGTGGCCGCTTGCATCAGTGCGGACTTCCGTTGGAGCGAATGGGTCAAAGTGGGCGAGAATGGGTGGAGTAGTCAGGAAGCCGATCAGGGAGGTGAATGCTTGAACCTGCTCAGGGCCCCATGAGAATGTGGTATCTTTCTTCAGCAGATCTGTTAGTGGCCTAGCAACGTCGGCGAAGTTTTTCACGAAGCGACGAAAGTAGGAGCACAGGCCGACGAAGCTCCGTACGTCAGAAGTTGAGCGGGGCACGGGAAAGCTGCGGACAGCGCGGACCTTTTCGGGATCTGGTTGGACACCATCAGCGTTTACAAGGCGGCCCAGCACGGTAATTTGACGGCGGCCAAACTGGCATTTCTTGGAATTCAGTTGAAGCCCGGCTCTTCGGAAGACTGCAAGAATGGCGGCGAGACGGGTGAGATGGCTCTCGAAGGTGGAAGAAAAGACAATGACGTCGTCGAGGTAACAAAGACAAGTGGACCACTTGTAACCTCGGAGTAGAGAGTCCATCATCCGTTCAAATGTCGCAGGAGCATTGCATAAGCCAAAGGGCATTACTTTAAATTGGTACAAGCCATCAGGCGTTATGAAGGCAGTCTTCTCGCGGTCCATTGCGTCGACAGAAATGTGCCAGTAGCCGGACCGAAGATCAATAGACGAGAAGTATGTAGCTCCGTGAAGGCAGTCCAACGCGTCATCGATTCGTGGTAGCGGGTATACGTCTTTCCGCGTGATCTTATTTAAATGGCGATAGTGAATACAGCGTGATCTTATTTAAATGGCGATAGTCGCCAGCTACCATCCTTTTTCTTGACAAGTACTACAGGGGAAGCCCAAGGACTGTCTGATGGTTCAATGACACCTGTGCTGAGCATTTTGTCCACTTCCGTCTGGATAACTCTGCGCTCAGTGTGCGAGACACGATAGGGGCGCCGGCGTATAGGACTGGCTTCACCAGTGTTTATACGATGTTGAACGACGGACGTTTGCCCGAGAGGTCTGTCACCGAAATCAAAAATGTCACTGTAGGTCACGAGAAGGCGACGGATGTCATTTGCGTGTGCTGGGTCGAGGTCGGGTGCAATCATTTTCGAGAAATCATCCGGCGAAAAAGAAGAGCTGTTGGCCGCGGAACGGGGAAGTAAATCAGTGTCAACGGTGAGGTTTGCAATTTCAAGTTCATCTGGCTCTTCATCTTCGTCCACTTCATTCCTCCGTGACAATACCGATTCCTATGACTGAGGGATCAACCATGTTTTTCAATCAAGAAACTCGCTAGCAGACTCTGCCTGCATCGGCGTTGCGAGGCGAAAGAGGGGGGGGGGGGGACGCGCATGCGCAATGGGGGTGTATATGCCGCGGGAGGGATGCATAGAGGAGAGAAGGGGGGAGCGTAGGAGAGAGAGAGGGGGGAGACGCGCATGCGCAGTGGAGGTGTGGACTCCGCGGGAGGGATGGCTAGAGGAGAGAGAGGGGGGGGAGCGTAGGAGAGGAGGTGTGCGGAGAGGGTTTGCGCATGCGCAGTAATGGTGGTCACGCCGCACCACCACCACCACCGGAGTGAACTCCGCCATAAGCGGCTTCGCATCTCATATAGAAAGCCTCTCACCTACGCCTGACCTACCGTTGAACTGCCAGGAACGGCGTCATGTCCCATTTTGATTTCAGTCTACACGGGGGGCCCTGTAGCACTCTCGTTCGGGCGGCGTGCAAACCGGAGAGCGCGCGACTGCAAGAGAAGAAAATAAAAAAGGCCCTTGGCTGTGGCACGTGAGGCCGCGGCTCGCGTACCTTGTTGGCGTACATTATGGTTCAGCTGTTTCTTTCCTTCGCTCCTGTGGCATAAGCCTACAGTATCATTCTGACGCTTGATCGTTAAAAAGCGTATCAAGAGATGGAATAATACCTGGGTGCTGCGCTTTTGAATGCAGCAACCGACGAGAAGCGGGCAAGACGCCCGTAGGCTATTGCGAACGGGGAAGTATACGCCTAGATACGATACGAGTTGTGTGGCCGCAAGGAATACGGCATGACAAATTCTGCGCCGAGGAATGTCACCCAACTTTGTAGAGTAAAAATTTCACTTAGTATTTCGAAATCCTATACTGGTGCAGCTTGTTTCACGCGTTTGACGGAGAATGTTAACGCAAGACAAGATTACCGGGCTGCTATTTTTATGTTTCGCCTTAAATCGATGGTTTTGGGGACACACAACGAACAGCGTGCCACGGAAACCGAGTGCTCCATTTTTACTGCAAACACAATTCATTCGCCTCACTTTTGACAACAGTTTTTGTTTTATGCCAAGCTCTTATTATTCGTCTTGGTACTTTTGCAACGCGACACCCACCGAGCTAAGAATTCTTCGTGAACGTGCGTCACATATATATTTCTTTTATGCAGATATAACGCTATATGTGTAACATGCCTGTTTTTAAAGCTCCTGATATGAAATGAAGACCTCATTTTTGAATGACGAGAGGTGTGCATGTTATTGAGAGTATCGGATTCCATCCTATTTATTACGTTCACGAAAAATCTGCCCTGATTTAATAAGTGTTTGTAAAGGTTTGCCTAGAAAATGCGGAGCGGCCCAGAAAACTAAAACAGAAAACAGAAACGCAGACACAAAAGCATCAGTAGGCGCACCGCTGTCACCAAATTGGCGTCAAATAAGTCTCAGATGGGTCGCTCTGCATCTGTTGGATGGCTGCATGTAGTTTAATATCGTTCCGTACGCCTGCACGCAGTGGCGCAGCGAGGGGGTGGCCCACCGGGCCCGTGCCCCCTCCCGAAATTTTTTTCGTAATAGCATACAGAGAACAAAAGGACACTCGACCACCACTACCTGCCCTGGCCTCACTTCAGATCAAAGTGGTGCCCTCCCCCTTCCCCGAAAAGATTTTCTGCCTACCCCTTGCCTGCAAGCATAGGCGTATCTACCGGTCGGAGGGCAAGGAAGGGCGCTCTTAGCTACCCACTAGGAAAACGTGAACTGAGGCAAACATTTACTTCTGCACATCAATGACTTGGTTGATGTGCAGCACCTCAACCAGCTAATGTCACGTTATAAGCCTTTAATTGGAGGTCAGCAGAACGTCAGGCTGGTCTGATCACTGGCAAAGCGAATTCATCCACCTTCGTCGCGCGCTTATCTTCATCGTCTTTCCCATAGCGGCTCATACACTCCTGCCAGCAATGATACCGTGCAATTTAATTCATCAGTCCGTCCCTCCTTCCCGCGTCCCACACCACCACAGCGCATGCGCGTCTCCCCCCTCTTCCGCTCTTCCTGTTTCAGGAAATTAATTTTCTTTGATCGCAAAGGAATAGCATCACCCCTGCTTTCTATTCAATTTGATATCAGTCGATAGTGCGCAGGTGTTCTGAGTGTTTTAGTTGGGCCGCAATGGGAGAGCTGAGAAAGGTTTCCGCTTTTGTTTCCGATTAGCCTCCTTCTTGCTTATCATATGGTGGTTTGCAGCGATCGCGGCGGCTTGGACCAAGGCGAGGAATAAGGCAGTGGACTCGAGTACACTGGGAAAGTCAGCTTTCAAGGTTCTCCCGCAATTTGATCTACCGCAAAAGGGAAATTGTCGAGGTCCACGGTTTTCAGGACTAAGGAGATCCAATTGACAGCCGAGCTAGTTCATCTTGAGTCATCTCAAATTAACTTGTGCAGGCAAAATGCAACTTGGTAGGCAAAGAGGCGCACTCGCGCAGCAATATTTCTCTGCCCCCCCCCCCCCCCCCTCCCTCCCAGGAAGGACGAGTGCACCGAGTTGTATACCTGCACTAACAGTAGCAAGATCGTCATACAACTGAAAATATTAACGCGATAGCGTTAAAGAGCTCATATCGCAGAAATTCAGGCGTCGGTGTCGGCGTCGTTGGTTGTGAGCGAAAAATCATCATCTTGTCCGGGACCGTAAAATCGAGAAACATGCAAATAAAATAAATAATAAAGATTTTCCGGTCCGAGTAAGGATCGAACCCAGGTCGTATGCGTGGCAAGCAGGTGTTCTACCACACAGCCACGCTTCTTTTTTTTTAGATGCGAAGCATCTTGTGCTCGGGGCTATGTCCGTCCCTCCCGCGTCCCCCCGTCCCCCGTCCCGCGTCCGGCCACTTTCAGGAAGTAGGGAAGCACCCATTATGCGAACCAGAACACTGTAGTAATATGAAGGCCGTCAACCCTACCACAGTCTTCAGAGTCATGGCCGAGAGCACAGAGAGGCTGCTTAGCAATGGCTAGGCAGGTGGTGTCTGTCGCCCAGGTTGACTGCATTCCTTAATCTTGCTTGCATGTGTTTGGATGGGGCTTAGTCCATCCCTCCTTCCCGCGTCCCACACCACCACAGCGCATGCGCGTCCCCTTCCCCTCTCTCTCCTACGCTCACCCCCTTTCTCTCCTCTAGGAATCATCTACTCTACGGAGCGGCCCCCGCGTCCCATACCCCCCACAGCGCGTCCCCTCCCCTATGCTCTCCTACGCTCACCCCCTTCCTCTCCTCTAGGAATCGTCTACTCTACGTACGGAGTGGCGCCCGCGTCCCACAGCGCATGCGCGTCCTCTCCCCCCTCTCTCCTCTAGGAATCCTCTACTCTACGGAGCGGCTCCGGCGTCTCACATCCCCACAGCGCATGCGCGTCCTCTTTCCCTCTCTCCTCTAGGAATCCTCTACTCTACGGAGCGGCTCCCGCGTCCCACACCCCCCACAGCGCATGCACGTCTCCTCCCCCTCTCTTTCCTCTCCTACGGTTCCCCCGTCCTCTCCTCTAGGAATCCTCTACGGAGCGGCGCGCACGACAGGTGGTGTGACAGCTGCATACTCCGCTGGGAGCGCCACGGTAGTTCCGCGGTATGAAAATGACGGAGCGCGCGCGCCTCATTCTCTCTCCCGTGCAGCGCCGCGATGAGCGCCCGGACCGCTGCCGTGAAATGAGCGCGGCTACGTTCCTCCCGCTCAAGCTAATTATCACCCCGCTGCTTCGCATCCACACATGGTTCCCTTTAGCGGGAGGTGGGGAATTTTTTTTTTCTAAAAGGGTATTTGAGCAGTGCATTTTATCAACTGTGGATACTGTAGTTCTTCATAGAGGTCTTTTAGCTGTACAGTCATTGGCACGAAATGTGACCGCGAAGACACCAGTGGTTCCGCATGCCTGTCTAACATGCGAGTTTTCCATAAACTGTGCATGCCCATTAAGAAGAGCATGCCAACTGGCATAGCATTGGATTTAGCATTGGGTTTGGGTGGTACAAGATAACGTATGGCGTGCGAATTTAAATCAAGTTGCTTTTTAAAAGCCCTCTGCAGGATGTCCCAAAAGAGGATGGCATCTTTACAACTTATGAAACAATGTTCTATTGTTTCTGGAACTTCACAGAGGCGGCAATTAATTGAGGATACAAAGATACCTTTGGTGCTTAACCAGGCTTTTACAGGCAGTGTTTCTGTGTGCACCTTGTGAAAATGTCTTCGTTATTCGTGAAATAGGCATTTTCTTCACACGAACTAGCACGTCATGACCAGACAATCAACCTATGAACCAATGAGGCGTGACAATGTTTTTAGACCAGTTTGCGCAGGTGGTCTCGGGTTGGTTCACCTTTTTATTAGAGAACTGGTGTCACGTTTTTTCTAATTTCGGGACTGTGCCCATCCGCTGCTTCGGACTTTCTTGCAAGTGAATTTAGCCGATGTTTTGCCAAATTTAGTGGTATCCACTAATTTGGTATCGCCGCCCTATTTGCAAAGTTTCATGCTTGAAATATACGAATCAGTGCGCTTTCTCACAGCAAGATTCTCCAATGATTATTTGTTCTCTAGCGCAAGAAAAGATCTATATAACGATCTATTAGATACGTTATTTCCGGCCCCACTGTACCGCTCACTATATACAGCCACGCTTCTGCTTGGGATTACGCATAAAATAACTTCCTCTGCTTGGTAATTCAGTGAAAATAACTTTCATGCTTTACAAACACACGCGTCCTGTATACAGGCGTCACAATACAACATGTAATACCGCAGGAATATTGCATGGTACAAGCCTACATTGTCATCGGGCGTCAGAACGTGTGCATATCATAACGACATTGTGGGTCAAAGCCGTGCACCCATTACAAAAGGCGCACGCGTTACTGCGCGTTAAGACCACGTAGTGGGTGCGTAGCAAGTTCGAAAAAACATTTTCCGCATTTCCCGCGTATAATTGCTCGTGGTTTAAAGCATGCTACCCATTACATAGTATGCACTAAGTGGTTGAAGTACGCACTCGGGACAGGATATCGCTATGGCGTTCAACTCTTAAAGGCGAAGCTTAAGGATCCCCCAATTTTGTGTGGTCCCGGGCAGACGCCAAATAAAGGAGGTGTGCCAGTCACAGCTTCGCTGTAAAAGTAACTCGAAACCGAAGGCCTGTTATGCTCCTAGGCTACTACGTGAGCTGAATTGTTTCTTTCCATCCTGTTCGATGAGGTTTGGAACTTTCTCCACGACCTCAATAGCGCAGAATTTGTGAAGTGTGTGCAATATAATTTAGTGGATATTGAAAATGTAGAGCCGCTTATGTCGATATTGCCACGAGGGCTGAGCGTTATCGTTTCTTCAACCGAAAAAGCAAATCACTCGCCTATCGGGGAATTTCCGCGGCCACCTGCTGGATTTCAGTGTTGCATATTAGGTGTTTTCCATTGATTCGTGCCTTGTACAAGCAACGGATTGCCGTGGCAATACGGGGAATCGGGAAACACAGCAGTAACAGAAAATACTGATCACTTTAGCAAAAATAAATAAATAAATAAAAATGAGCCGGCGCGAACTTGGTTTCGTCCACGACATCGGCATGGTTTTTATTCGAAATGGCAATCAATGCGCATAATGCAGTTCAGCTGGAGTTGCTGTGTTTTCTTGCATTTATTCGTCTTCCGTGCATTACATGGTTAACATAGCAAAGAAGCAGTGACTGATCTTCGGAGCACGTTTGTTTTTATTGCGACAGCAATTATATGGACCCTCGAGGGTGGTTTTCGCCGTCGGCGTTGGCGTCGCCGTCGCCGTCATGTCTCGTATATGTATATGTATCTATATATTTATAAAAGCCAAAAACAAAAATAATTCGGAAAAATGTTTCCGACGTGCGGCATCGAACGAGGGACCTCTTGCTCTGCAGCGCGCGGCGCTATCCGCTGAGCCACGAAAGCGCACGTCCTTCAACGTTCAAACGGTGAGCTATTTATATACTGCGTGTTTCCAGCGTGTTTTGAGCATGACCAGCGAGATGGCGGAAAGGGCGTGCTCAGCGGGGCTGTAGCTCGGCGCCCCGTTCGTCAGGACGCGCGCTCTTAGGCGCTCCTCTCCGGCGCGTACTTTGCCCGGTGGGGGGTAGACGCCCGTGCGCGCCCACGCTTATCTCGCGGTCGGGAGAATTAGGCTTTTGTCGGAACGATTGCGTTGTAGTTACCGAGCGCATGAAGGTCAATTCACTCGCTGCAGTCCCCCCGTTTGCGAAAAGAGCACACTTTTCAAACACAGCGAAGTAACTGTGACACTTGTTAGTTCGCGCTCGTCTGTACCTGTGAATACGTTTCGTGAGTCGTTTTTGTTTGACCAGCGCGTTAACTGTCGAGCTGTGAATGTTGTTAGTTCGCTCTCGTCCTGTGCGTGTTGTTTTCGTGCGTCATGTGTGCGTGAGCAGCGGGCTGCACGTTTCGACCTGCTTGCCATTGGTCGGTTGACATTCCAATTTGTTGATATCGCATTCATTGATTCGCTTTGCGGCGAAACTGTGCCTTTTTTATTTGGGAGCTGACGGATGTCACATGTTCGCGTCATATGGCATGATCAGTCAAGAGGAATTTTCCTGGGTGTGTCAGTGATTGACAAAGGCTATAGTTTGCGAGTATAGAACCGCAGAACCTGATCATGAACTAAATGTAGCATCATATAATAAGGTAATCGAATAACATAATAAGGTAAATAAAAAGTCGTGCTAGATGATTGGCTTGCTACGTGAATTTCAAAATATTGGCAAGAATGACATACCATAGAATTTACACCCTAATAAATGGGCAGCCCATACATAGACATAATGTAATGTACCTAATAGTGGATGGGAATGTACACCCAACAGCAAATGGTTGCGGGACACTACATGTTCCAGAAAGCTAAATTCCCGCTTTGACGGGGAACTAAACCTCCAAAAAAATGTTCCATAGTGCAGATGGCATTGCAACCAACAGAGTCACCACCTTGATTACAAGCATTCCGCACTAATATAGCAGTAATGCGCATTAGTTGTGTTTCTAACGTCCCGCAAACTTTTGCTGTTGAGTGTACATGCGACGGAAATGCTTCCTGTTATCTTGGCGATACCGCATCTACGCAAAATATACTTTCACAACGAATTGTAAACAACAAATATGCATCGAAATCAGAAAAATAGGTAGTCAGGCCACTCTAGTCGATACATCGGAAGTCAACATTATTTTTTCGTTTGTTCTGTTCAATATATCTCGCCCTTGTGTTCCATGTATTATTTCTTTCGAAAATTGATGAACACACTTGACAATGCTACCGACCTGGCTGTCGCAAAAAAGGCAGCCAAGAAAGCAGCACGGCGTCGTACACGAAGAGCAACAGCGAAATTGTTTTGATATATCACGCACCTTTACAATCCCAGAGCCAAAAAATACAGCATTGTACTAAAACGCGAGCCGTTCTGATAAGTATGGCGCTCACATCATTCGGTAACGAATAGTTACCGCTAGCGTTTTCCTGTTTCCAAGTAAACGTCGCCACAAAACAAGGTTTCCTGAAAGTTTAGATCGCGATGCGGTAGGCTTTCGGCAACCAAGACCTGAATGAGTCTGAGGCGCCCAAAATGTGCAAATTGCGGTGCTCTGTTCTCGTCGACTTGCGGCCGTACGATTACAATGCGCTGCGGAGTGTCGAACACCACGGTTGTATTTGCTCTAGAGTTCTAGAGGGCTGCCGCTCTGCCCTTTCCTGGACAACGCTAACGGTGGCGGTAGTAGATGATTGCTCGAGTGCTCCCCACAAAATGGCGGGTGCGGCTAGTGACGCCGCTCCATAGAGCATTATGATTAACCTCCATTGCTATTGTAGTTTTCGCTTGCTACGAGACCGCACTGCTAACAGGAACCAAGGTGGGAGAAAACATTTTCAATTTGCTCGTAGGCATAAAACATGTTGGAAATGGAGCCCGTTGCTATAATGCAGGAGTTCAAGTTTTCGTGCATGTCTGCAATAATGGTTATTGCTTTTATATTCATGCAGTTCGGAGCATTTCCAACTTGGAGAATGTGGCAAGCACTTTCCAAGCCGGTTCTTTTGGGACTCATGATCGTAGTTGCGACAGCGCAACGAATATTCCCTGTCGATCTCAAATTCGATTATGAAGGTATGTGTACCTTTTGAGCACTATTTATGCTATACATTTATTTAAAAGCATTGGACCTCAAAATGCGTTTCCTGAAACATGGGGGGTTCCGCAGGCCTCTGCTCGGGGTTCCCTGAGCCACTGATAAATTTTTCCTGGTTCCGCACTGGCCGAGTCGCTTAGATGGCGAACCCGAGGGGCGATCGAGCTAAGAAACCTCTAGTTCTGACGTCCGAGTGTCAATAAACACGTCTAATTGCACAACAGAAACGTGCGAGCTACACAATAATTGTCACCAGGAGCTTGTTGCCATTCAGACATCGAAACAGGCCACGCGGTTAAGCGATTGCATTAAAATGTAATCGCTTCAGCACGCGGGGTGCAGACCTAAGGCGGGGTGTGGGCCTAAGGAGCTTCGCTCCTAATAAGCACAGAAATCCGCTCGCAGCCGAGCCAGGCAGCACACCGGCGTTGGTCGCATCTCGGTACAGCGTCGGCAAACATCCGCAGAAACATTGGGCCGACGTCGGCATTTTGGTCAACCGCAACTTCCTCGGTCGTAGGACCGCTGTTTATGCCGAGGTTGGGCCGACGTGCTGCCGTTGTATTCGCCTATATGAAGCCAACACCGGGCGCACTGTAGATGTGCCGACAATGGGCCGTCGTATCGCCAACGTATTCGCCGATGTGCGTCTAGCATAGTGCCATTCCAGGGCCATATTGCAGCCAATAAAATGCCATTATTTTACCGACGTTCACCGTACGATGAGTATTGGCTGCCGGTGGCTTGCCGATATGAAACCACTAATAATATGGAACCTTTACCTATAGTGGCATTATTTTGCCAGTAGGCTTTACAGTATGCCTCCAGAACTTGGCCGTGCAGCTCGGCAGCACTGTATGAGCTTTGCGGTGCAGTATACTTGAAGACGATAGAATACTGCATGCCCGACTGGAAACGCAGTGCACCATGCTTCTAAATCGACTACTTATGCTTTCTTCTTGTACTCCCCACTCTCTTAGCCACATGTACGACATGAAACTGCACAAAGTACAGTTAACCTGCCTGCTTTCTTCCACGCAAGCCTTCTCTGTCTTGCTGGGAAATGCCCCTATTCTGTTCGATTAAGTAATAGCTAAAGAAAACATGGACTAAAAAATGCTGGATACAGATATGTAGCACACAAGTAATTTATAAATATGAATTCTAAGGAAGAAGATGGAAAAGAAGACGCAAGAGGACGGTTCTTAGAGAGGGAAGAAGAAGAAGAACGAGAATAAACAGTAATGGCGACCGAATTGGATTTGTGATTTCTCGGTGTCGTTACAATTTGGCGCAGTCTACTGCAGGATCCTGTGCTCCGCGTCTTAACAGTTCCGGTTTTCCGACGACCATGTGCATCGACGTCGCTGCAAGACGTGTCAAGACGGTGAGCGTTTCATGTTGCATCTATGGTGGAAAGTCGACCTGTTCGCGTAAGCTCTGACTGTTCGGCGACATATCGCCCATTCTCGAAGAAAGAAATGAATCGCGAGGAACTTAAAACGGCCATCGCGCATACTGCTCGGCTGCATACTGAAGATAGACCACGTGAAACCGGACTCGCAAAAGAGGAGATTGCTGAAACAGAGAACGCGTTAAGAGGCAAAGATATTTTTCGAGATATATTCAAGTTGCAGGAAGAAAATAGCAAGCGGCAACAACATCTGGTGGAGCTTATAATGCAGACAGGCCTTGACCGATCTCTGAAACCACCAAGGGAAGTAACTAAGCCAGAAATTTACGATGGATCCTCATCAATGAGTGCTCAGGCCTGGCTTGACTTCTACGAATACGCGTGCGATCAAAATTTTTGGCATCACGATCGCGACAAAATAATGCACATGCGATTCTACCTGGGAGGCGTTGCGAAGTCGTGGCATGACATCCGAGTAACAGAGAAGGCCGAAAACCCTTGGGCGGATTGGAGGCAGAGCTTTCTAGCGACATTCTGTGAAAGCAAGTTTCGAAGTTGGGACCGTGCAATAGCCTTGAGGTACCTCTCTGGCCCGGTTACGAACTACTTTTTCGAGAAATGGAGGCTATTGTATGCAGCGGACTCTGCACTCTCCGACTCGTCACTTGTGTGCCTCATAACATTGGGACTTCCTGAATGCATGCAGCGCCATATTCAGCTTGGAATACCACGCACGCCAGAGGAGCTACTGCAGATTATGAAGCTGTTGCTCGTTCAACCGCGACAGAGAAGTGACCACCGCTGAAATGTTTCCAGCACCTGGATGGCCAGACCCTTCAGCGAACCCGAGCCGTCTACGAAAAACACGAGGCAGACGAAGAAAAGGAAATTTATCAAAGTATGTTCTGACGACCTTTCATCCCAAACACGTGAAAAGATTTATCCGCGCCAAGCTAATATACGTGCCTGCACAAGTCAATGGGAAGGAGGTGAAAGCTCTGGTTGACAGTGGAGCATCAATCACTGTCATTAACAAGGACGTGATTCCCCAGCTTAGTATTAGGCAAGATTGTCCCGTCATTGTGTACGGTTATGATGGAAGGCAACAACTCTATGATGAATGGGCAGATATCTTCATTACGTGTCAGGGCAAGAGTACGACTGTAAAAGCACTGGTCCTTCACGGAGTGAAGTATCAACTTCTTTTGTCCCGCCCCGTTATGCAAGAATTGCGTTTGAATCTCTATTGGGATGGACAAGTTACCGCGCATGATGACCGCCTGCTGGCTACCTTTACAGCTGTTGCCGAAGACCACCCCCCGCAAGCCTATTACCGCAGAAGACGCCATTCGCATGTATCCTGAGTTACTTTGTGTTGGCGGATACCCCAAGGCGACGACTAAGTATGAAGTACCATTTGAGCTCAGAGATACGGCCATAGTGAAGCGGAAGGCTTACAACATGTCCAGAGAAAAGAAGCTGTGGCTGAAGGCAGAGTTACAGAAAATGCTTGATGCCGGCGTCATACGTCCTTCTGCGTCTCCTTATGCTTCGCCGATAATAATTGCACCAAAAGAGGACGGAACATTTCGTCTATGCACCGACTACAGACAGATAAACAAGCAAACTGACTTGTTCCCTTTTCCCATGCCACATATAGACGTAATTATTAATGAAACTGGAGGCTGCAAGGTTTTTTCTCGTCTGGACCTTTGCAAAGGCTTCTGGCAAGTACCTCTGCAAGAAGAAACAAAGAAGTTCTCAGCTTTCATTACACCGTTTGACGTGTATGAGTACAACCACCTCCCATTTGGTTGGAAGAATTCTCCAGCCTGGTTTCAAAGATGATGAACAGTGTTTTGAAGCCTCACTTGGGAATCTTCTGTAACGTTTACATCGACGACATCCTTGTGTACTCACGTTCAAACGAGGAGCACTCTGAACACCTTGGAAAAGTTCTACAAGCCCGTAGTGACGCGGACCTGAAGATAAATGAGAAAAAGAGTGAATTTTATAAGTCAAAAGTCGTTTTCCTTGGAAGAGTGTTTGACGGAACTACCAAAAGTACGAAGCAGGAGTCCGTCCAAAGGATCCCGACACTTACAAAGGCACATGATATTCACTCACTTTGAGTTTTTCTAGGACTCGCAGGCCACTTCAGGGGTTTTATTAAAGATTTCTCGAAGATGACGAAGTGCTTGACGGACCTCACAAAGAAAGAAGTGACTTTTGTTTGGACCGAGGAATGCGAAAGGGCGTATCAAGAACTTGTACGACGTATCTCATCGGACCCTGTTCTTACCTTACCAGATTACAGTTTACCTTTTGAGATGAATACGGATGCTTCCAATTATGGCACAGGGGCTGTTTTGTACCAAAGAGACGTCAATTCACCCCCCAGCTCAGCAGCTGAGGGTTATTGGATACTACTCCTACACGTTCAATTGTACTCAGCAGAATTATTCGACACCTGAGAAAGAGGCTCTTGCCATTTTAATGGCGGTCCGTTACTTCCGGTCATACATCGACGGAAGAAAGTTTGCTTTGTACACGGATCATCAAGCTCTATGCACCTTTTCAATATGACAGAGCCTAGAGGGAAATTGGCCCGATGGGTCAATGAACTACAGCAATACGACTTTGACGTCTTCCATCGTGCAGGTAGTCATCTCACAGACGCAGATGCCCTGTCTCGATTGACAGTCGAGATCCCGCATGGAACCATAAACTTGACAACCTTATGGGAAGGTTATGAAAGCCTGCACTTTGAGGATGGCAAGTTCACTGTACCAGAGACACTGATTCCAAAAGTGCTTCGCTTGTACCACGACAGCCAGGAATCAGGTGGTCACGATGGCTTCTGGCGAACATACAACAAACTTTTTAAACGGTTCACATGGACAAACATGAAAAAACACATCGAAGACTATGTCAAGTCGTGTCACTTGTGTCAGGTGAACAAAGCAAAATACCGGCCTCGACCCGACGAGCTCGTCTTGCCAAATCACTCGGAGAAACCCTTTGAGGTCGTGCACGTGGACTTTGCGGAATTGAAAAAGAAGAGTCCTGGAGTTCGCAAGACGCAGTCTTTCTTGATTGCCATTGACCAGTGCACCAGAATGGTAGCGGCGCGTCCTGGACGAGAAGACGCCAACAGCGTTATGGCATTGCTTGACAGAGCGATATTCTCACAGCTGAAAGTTGTCATATCTGACAATGGACCCGTATTCATAAGCAAGAAGCTTCAGCAGTGGGCAGATAGCCGTGGTATTACACTACGCCGTTGCGCTCCATTTCACCCGCAGGCAAATGCAATGGCTGAAAGGGTCATCCGTGACATCAAGCAATTCATGTCCATGTACCCAACGTTTAAAGGCGGATGGAAGTGCTGCCTAGAAGCGGCTGTGGCTCACCACAACAGAACGCACACTACGAGTCTTGGCTGCAGCCCGCATTTTGCTGCCTATGGCGAAGTTCCGATACTGCCAGCCGACAAAGAACTTAAAATCGATGACAAGCTGCAATTGTCTGAACACCGGAAAACCAATCGGGAACAAAGCAGGTACCGAAAGGCGATGAAGCTCCAATTCGACAAGCGACACCAAGGACACAGGCCGGATATTGGACTGAATGATCTTGTGCTCGTGAGGAAGGGTCTGCCGGGTAGCGACACAAGAATTCTTGGACCGTTTCAAGTCGTAAAAATATCAGTACAGCAAGGTGTGCTAAAGACCATTGGCTACCTCAATGACGGGCAGCTTGAATTTGCCGCTACAAGCAACGTGCTTCGGTATCACCCCAGGAGGGGTGACGACAAACAACGGGGGGGAGTGTAAGGAAGAAGATGGAAAAGAAGACGCAAGAGGACGGTTTTTAGAGAGGGAAGAAGAAGAAGAATGAGAATAAACAGTAATGGCGACCGAATTGGATTTGTGATTTCTCGGTGTCGTTACATGAATACTTCAATACATTTTAGAAAACTTTATTTATGAAATTACAAGTCAGACCATGCATTTTTCAGTTCAGTTTTGAACTTACTGCTGTTAAGTAATACAGCCCACACAAGGGGAGCGCAGCAGGGTTACATGTGCTTAGGGCTGGCCAAGGCGGAGCGGCTGGGTTATGATAACTGGTGGCTGGCCGGCACAGGCAGCGGCAGGGAATGATGAAATGATGGTGGGCTGGCCAGGGTCCTAAAAGCAATGAGTGGGCAAGAAGGCAACCATCATGGCGATTTGGCAGGCACACGATGAATGTATCTTTGAATCGCCTTTCCCCGCCTGCAGTGAGGCCAACAGACCTCCGCAGCATTCTCTTGATGAAGCGCATGTTTTCTTTTCTTCACAGACAACTGCAGAGAAGAATAGAAATAAAGACCTCAAAATGAGTAGGAAGCACTGCAGTAGAACACAGATGCAAGATAAGAGAATAAAAAACAATTACTGCTGAGATCGCAATGTACTATTAAGAGGAAATGCTCATGCTCATATAAAAAAAATGAGCAGCGACTTCAACAGTCATTGTGAAAATAAAATCTGTCACAGTCCACAATAATTAGCTGTAGGTTTCAATGAAAGCTGGTTTGAAATATACTGTTAGATTAATTTACAAATAGGCACAAGGGCTTCGTGAGTTCGAGGAAAATGAAGAAGTCTGCAGCTATTGCTAATGGATCGATACATTTGCAGACAGGACGACAAAAGACACACAAGTGCATGAACTTTCAACTCTGCGTTATTTACTGCACACGTCAAGTAGTACACAATAGGATGACTGATGAGTGTATAGAAGAACACGCGATGAAATAATCTATGCAAACTCGTGTTTTGCATCGAAATTTGCAGCTTGATGCAAGGATTCTCTATTAATCTTAGAGTCGTATCTCCTAATGCCATGGAAGGTGTGCTGATGTAGTTTCGCAAGTCGTCTTTTTTGCAATAAATAAACCTCCATAATTTCACATGCGTTTTGAGACTTGCAACGCTTCAAAGCCTTGGTTTCATTGAAGAGCTCCATCGTATGCCGTGTGATAACAAGTGTCCTGGCAACTGGAGCAATCCTGTCGCGTATGTATGCTCAGTTTACCCTTGCAGAGCCAATGTCGTAAATTTACAGCATCGCGAACAAGTCCCAAATGGTCAATGCCGTACAGGTAGGACACCGTCTGTGTGCTTGAAAAATACGCCCCTTCGTCAACACTATTTTTTCCAAGCAAATGCTGTCAACCTATGGGGACGTAGGGGCTTTTTTTTGTCACATCGTTTACCTTTGGTTCCTATTCCAAGGTCTAGTTAGGCCGGCATATCAGCTATTGCTTGCATATGCGCGCATGTGCAGTTTGGGTTTTGTCGCGCAGGCTGTTTCTGTTTGTTGCGCTAGCAAAAACTGATGTCTGACTTGTAAGCTAATCACTTCAACAAACATATTTAGTGCATACAGGGATGAAATTTCAGACATTTGCAGCTGAACTATGGTATCTACAAAACAATGCCGTTGCATATGAATGCTACCGTGCCTGCGTGTTTGGTTTCTTTGAGTGCACCTATTTAGTAGCCTATGCAACATATTTATTCCAATAAAGAAGTTTCCAATACTATTATAAGCTTCTTTCTCAATTTTATTACTCCTCAATAAGCAATGTTAATGTATTCCAAGGAACTTATGGTCACTTTTACGAAAATTTGGGTAACTTTTCATTTAGGTCCCCTTGACGATTTGAAATTAGCAATAAAAATGCCGATCTTCAGAGACCATATTTAAAAAAAATGCTGAGCGTCACACGTTCACAAACAATTGATTAGATCAGCCTGTCCACCCTAAGACCTACTTTCAATGCATGAGAAGGGTACTATATAGACAATGTCGTAGGCCCATTTCAAATACATATCGGCATAATTTATAACACATTTTTCCCTTGCGTATTTATATACTTGCTACTTGTCTGGATGAGCCTTTCAACGTTTAAACAGTTAAAAGCTATGTTGCTTCATGCCTTGCATTAACATTATTCAGGCCATACGAGATTTCATGCAAATAACGCTTCGCAGTTACCTTTTAAATGCGAAGCATTTCTTAGCGAACTTCGGCGACTTTGAGCGTATCTATCTATCTATCTATCTATCTATCTATCTATCTATCTATCTATCTATCTATCTATCTATCTATCTATCTATCTACCTATCTACCTATCTATCTATCTATCTATCTATCTATCTATCTAGCCGCCTACGACTTTGTGCTCTCCTGACCATACCGTTAATGGAATGTATACCAAATTAGGTATGACATAACATGACTGTATGACGAACATAAATGGCTGGTCATATCATGAAAATCATGAATAACTTGTCATGAAAAGTATGATTTACATATTTTCAGAGTTTCACAGCGCATGGAACAAGGACAAACAAAGATGAGACACACATCTGTTCCATGCACTGTGAAACACTGAAAATATGCAGCACCAACTAGCCCAACGCTCCACCTTAATGATTTACATGCCACGCTCATGACGCGCTCGCGGCCGTTTCGTTAGCTTCATATACACCAAATTTGGGATTGAGTGACGTGACTGTATGACGAACATAAATGACAGGTGGTAATATGCAAATAATGATGTGCATGTCATGAATATGATTTACATGCCATGCTCATGGCGCGCTCGCAGCCGTTTCGTAAGCTTGATATACACCAAACTTCGTATTGAGTGACGTGACTGTATGACGAACATAAATGACAAGTGGTAATATGGAAATCATTGCATGTCATGTGCGACATGACTTGCATGCCATGCTCATGGCGCGCACGCCGCCGTTTCGTTACCTTGATATACACCAAACTTGGTATTGAGTCACGCGACTGTAGGACGAACATAAATGACAAGCGGTAATATGGAAATCATGACTTGTCATGTGCGACATGACTTGCATGCCGCGCTCATGAAGAGCTCGCGGCCGTTTCGTTAGCTTGAGATACACCAAATTTGGTATTGAGTGACATGACTGTATGACGAACATAAATGAGAAGTGGTAATATGGAAATCATGACTTGTCATGTGCGACATGACTTGCATTCCACGCTCATGGCGCGCTCGCGGCCGTTTCGTTTGCTTGATATACACCAAACTTGGTATTGAGTGACGTGACTGTATGACGAACATAAATGACAAGTGGTAATATGAACATCATGACTTGTCATGTGCGACATGACTTACATGTCCACGCTCATGGCGTGCTCGCCGCCGTTTCGTTAGCTTGAGATACACCAAATTTGGTATTGAGTGACAGGACTATATGACGAAGATAAATGACAAGTGGTAATATGGAAATCATGACATGATATGAGCGACATGACTTGCATTCCACGCTCATGGCGCGCTCGCGGCCGTTTCGTTAGCTTGATATACACCAAATTTGGTATTGAGTGACATCACTGTATAACGAACATAAGTGGCAGGTGGTAACATGAATATCTTGGCATGCATGTCATCTATAACGCCATTCACATGCCACGCTCATGGTGCGCGTGCGTCCAGTTCGCGAGCTTAATATACACTCATATTGGTATTGCGCGAAGTGACTGTGTGACGAACATAAATGACAGGTCCTAACATGTAAAACGTGACATGCAAATTATGTAATAGAATGATTTGCTCCTTCCTGGCTGCTTCGCATTACATCGATTCCCACAGTGCGTGGGATCTGCCGGCTTTTTTATTGCGATAGCGATTTTGTGGACACTTTCTGCTGCTTTTTTCAGTCGCCGTCGCCATCATGCCCCGTATATATAAGATATTTATATAGATATACATATGCGATGAAGAAAAAATAAGTTAGAAAAACATTTTCCGACGCGCGGTATCGAACTGGTGACCTCTTACTCCACAACTGCGACGCTAACCACTCGGCCACATAAACGCTGGTACTTTAGCATGCTAACGACGAGCCATTTATTTAAACTATCTACTGCTGGCGGTACGCCGATCTCGCGGGGAATATCACCGTGTTGTCTGCCTTACCAGTGAAGCATCAAGATGGCACGAAGAGCGCGATCGATGCCCAACTCGTAGTGATGCGTTGACTCGTCAACCTACACTTTCCCCCACGCGGGGCATAGTCGCCCGTGCCCGTGCGTTTGCGAATGCAGCGCTGTTCAAACACATCAATGTAACAACGGCGACACTTGTGAGTTCACGCTCGTCCTGGTATACCTGTGCGTATGCTTTGTGCATCCTTTGTGATTGAGCAGCGCGTTAAGTGTCGAGCTGTGAACGTTGTTAGCTCGCGCTTGGTCCTCTAAGTGTTCTTTTCGTGCGTCCTTGTGCTTGAGCAGCACGCTCCAAGTTTTGATCTGCTTGCCGTCATTCGAATTTGTAGCTAACGCATTCATTGATTTGCCCTTGCGGCGAAACTTTAACTTTTTTATACTCACCATCGTGTGTAGCTGCTTCTTTTTATGTTACCTAAACTTGCTACTTTTTGAGCCATGGGCATTATAAGCGACAATGTCATCACTGCCCTTAAGCTACATGACTTGCCACTGCACTCTACTTGAGATCCTAAAGTGACAGGACTTTCTGAGGGCTTGGTTGTTTTTAAGATGCAAATTCTTCTTTTTAATGCATTGAAATGCCCCGAATCGTATGGGAGATAGCATGTTTCCCTCCTCGTTTTATGCGCCCAACCGCGAGCTTCTCTGAATGTAAAATTGGAAGCTATCTTCGTCTGGCATTTCAAGTACAACACATATCACAAATAAAAATTCAGTTGTGAGTAGCGCACGCCCTGTCCTCTTCCTTTGTCCCTGTCTTTGAAGCACTATGGCTGCATTGTTTCTGAAGATGGTGTTAGAGTCGTTTCTTGTTGCGTTTTATATATGCCATATTAATTTTTCCAGCTTCTTGCTGCTTACTGTCTACGGAACGGACCATGTTGCCTACCCCATGTGCTAGTTCTAAGATTCCACTCATACTTTTCGCAGACGATAGTTGAAAGGGCAACGGCACATGCCAATTAACTTCCACCCCAGTTGGTTGCCACAAATGTAGTAATTCAAGAGAACACACAATTTGTGTGGTACTCAATATTAAACATTCGGAGGTAGTACGCAAGAAGGAAGCTTCCACAAACTAGTTCAGCACAGCTGCCTCCCGTTCATCAATTGTTTCAGCCAACAGCAGTGCAGGTAGAGAAGAAAGTTGTGATGACTGGGCACGATGCGACACGGTACAGCTCCTGCTCAGAGCCTCTGTCCGTTAACGCGTCATGAACATGAGTTGAATCTCGTTCCTTATTTGTAGCTCCATTTTGTCAGCCGTACCATTTAGTCACTAGAGACACAGCGCCTCCAGCAAGGCTGCTGGAAAATGCAAAATTGTTTACTTGGTAGCTGGAAGCGGTGTATTTATGGCATATGGCACAGACTGGTAGCTTCACTGCACTCTGATAGGCCTAAAAATTTACGTAAGCTGCTTTAAAGGTGTCAGAAGAATAAGTAGGACCAGAATTGAAATATGGCTTTATGATTTGATGTTAGCCTTTTTAAGGTTGTAATGATTCAAGTGTCGGAACTCGCATTAAAGCACAGACATCAGTTCTACCGAAGCAAACTGCATGTTAGGGTGTAGTGATGTGCCAACGTTGGTGGTGTGCTTATAAACAGCGGTTACGGGCGTAGACCTCCGGGGTCGAGCTATAGTTCACTCTAGCTTGAAAATTCATAGAAGTTGATATGTTTATTACGTTGTTTTGAAAACGGATAGCGAACACTGAAACAACGACTGACATCGCCCCTACATGACGCCTGTAAAGGTTTTATTTTATTTTGCGATGCTAGCCACTAGCACGGCGACATGGTAGAATACTTCACTTCCACACACAATGCCTCGGGTCGAATCCAGTTCACAGCATGATTTTTATTCTTTGCGTACATCTAAGTTTTCGCTAACTTGGTACACTGCCCAGGACGCCACCAGAGTTTCTGCGACACAGGTTCTTTAGCGCTATCATGTGAAAGATTTCTAAAGTGTGTTATTACCATTACAGAGTTGATGCAGACTGTGAGTCGCTTGTGGCTCGTACCCGCAATCCATGGGTGCGGTATAGGAGTACGGGCCACACAAATGTCTGAAAGAAAGGGTTGAATATTGTATTCGACAAGAATCCCGAACTATTCATGTCATACACTGTCCTCCCATGCAAATTTCGGTTTTTGTCAAGCATAGGCTGGCAAAACAATTAGAGCTCACTAAAGCCGTACTACGCGCTTGGGGGCTCACTCCGACCCAGGCTCACCAAAATTGTCCTCAACCAGGCTCGTTCGGGCTCAGACTCACCAAACCATTGCTCACGCATACTCACTCAGGCTCGCTGCTTATCCGAGTGTGAGCGAGTTGCCGACGAATGGTATCAAGTTAAGGAGACGACCGCAGACCGTCTAGACATAAATGGATATTTATATATATATATATATATATAATATTGGAAGGTTGACAGCGCCGCTGTGACGCGGGCACGCGCTAGGCCATACTGTGAGGAGGATAAAGACGGCAAGGAAGAATATAGAACAGCCTGCCCAGGAATGGCTGCTGTCTCTGTGTTCTTTCATTACAGTGGCGCAGTCACCGAAAACGACCCCTTAAGGCCGCCACTGTTTTTGCTCATGCTTCTGTGGCATTCCGGTCCCGCCATCTTGGCCATAGAAACCGCCTACCTGCCGCCGCACCGAGCACAGTTCGGGGTCGGCGTCTATGCCTCCTCGTCGCCTCACAACCTCTCGGCGCGGCGACCGCTGTCCGGCGGTGGCGTCAGTGCCTCCTCGGCGGCTCGACTTTCCGTCACCGGTGCCGCGATACCAGTTCACAGCATGGCAACACACAGGATTCTCTTGCATGGGAACGCGATTAAGGTCCCCGACGGCGTGGATCCCGTGAACCGGACTCCATTGCCTCATCAGTCTCCAGCGGACGCCGTGAGTACCGGAGCCAGTGATGACGGCCCTCGCTCATCATGCTTCTCACCCGAGAGCGCCGCGGAGCCTTTGCGTGCCCTTACGCAACTTTAGCAAGAGGTCCACCACTTCATCGCGTGGCGCTGCGGGTCCTGGCCGGCCGCCTTACCATATCCGGCACATTCGGAAGTACCGGTGTTCCGCAGCTTCCAGGATGACGCCGATTTATGGGTAGCGACCATAAATGCGCTCGGCTTGCGCCATGCCTTGCCCAGAAAGTAAGAAATGGCTGGTAGCCATCGACCGGCTTCGCGCTGCTGCTGAGGCATGGCGCAAGTACGAAGGTGTCAAGCCATGCTCCTGGATGGAATGGAGTGGCCGGCTCATTGCTGCTTTTGGCCAGATTGGCCACGACAACTGGGTGTTGAACCCGACAAATGCCGAGGACGAAGTTCAGGGGAACCTCCTAGAGGCTGCATCTGTACACTGCAGCTCGTCGAACGGCAGCTTGGCAGCCCCCCCTCGCCCTCACACCGTACCCGGCTTTTCCTCTTCCGAAACTCCAGAGGGAGGACCCCCGCCGAGTTTCGGTGGCCGGATCGGCGTTACACCACCATATGCCTGACATCACGCCGCACACCTCCGAACGCGGTCGCTTCTGGCACTACAGGTCTGCGTCGGCGGCATCGGTGAGCTTACGGCTCTTGTGCAAACCGGAGCTCAGCGCACGGCGCTGCATCGATGCCATGGCCCAGCCAACCACAAACCTTGGTCCGGGGGCACCCCTTCCTCACCTCGGTGGTTGCGCGTTGCCTGTCGGTGCGCTCGACCTCTATCTCCATACCGA
Organism: Rhipicephalus appendiculatus; assembly: GCA_030522465.1. Taxonomy (NCBI): domain Eukaryota; kingdom Metazoa; phylum Arthropoda; class Arachnida; order Ixodida; family Ixodidae; genus Rhipicephalus; species Rhipicephalus appendiculatus. Next base: position 211,316 of record JALIZH010015838.1, on the reverse strand, counting down.
AACCGAGAGCAAGTTCCTGGCCGGCGTACCCGTCTTCGACGACCTACCCGCTGATATGATCCTAGGAGCTGATTACCTCCTCTCTGGTGAAGTTCGCCTCACTGTAAATTCCGCTCGTGTCAGCCTGAGCCACTTCACTCCTGGTACCACATCAGACCAAAAGTTCCGAATTGATAGACCACAATCAGACGTGTCTGCTGATACCAGAAGTACCTACTGTGGCCAGTCGAACGCACATGTGCTGGCTTCACGGCAGTCACTGGCGAGGGTGCGAACAGTTCGCTCAAAAACGCCTACACAAAGGCGATCTCATGCGCCCCGAGCAGACGAAGCCGGCACCGGCCGTTCCGGAAGCCTTGCGCCGCAGGTCGACGGAGCTGGCATCGGCCATCCCGGAAGTGGCCCCGAGCGCAAGTCTGATGACGACGGAAAGTACTCTATTCTGACACCCCGTGTACCACCTCAGCGCAGTGCAGATCACTACGAGGTGACTCTCGCCGTCATGGGAACCGCCACTGACTTGTCGGACGGCGACCACCTCGACCAAAGCAGCGAGGTGCCTTCGAAAGACCTCAATAATTTCGACGTGGGGCGCAGCTGTGGTAGCGTTCACGTGAGGGGACGCGATACGGAGTCACCAGAGACCACCGGTTATCCTAGTTACCACACAACCACAAATTGCGGTGACAGCAACGTAGAAGCTGCTACGTCGAGCCACGATCACGCTCCGCCGCTAGTTCGACTTTCTACGCAATCTTCGCTGTGCAAGTGTTTGCCTGCCCAGCACGCAGACGTGGGTGAAGACCAGTGCCCCAAACTGTGGCAACAGAATTGTCTGTTAAGCGTGCTGCGGCCGCAACCAGGCAGCCAAGGTCACCCACCAGAGTGTTGGGCAGCCCAGCAAGACGGTTCGTGGTGTCTAAGAGGGAGACCCCCCCAGACACAGCCAATACCGCACGCCAGAGACGGTTTTGCTTACGACGGCAGTTCAGGGCCTAGGGCTTGTGGGCCGATGACGACTAATGCGGAACAGCCAATGTCGTCCGCCCGAGTCCATTGCTGAAGCTCCCTATGCTATTTCGCAGCGTGGCCAGGTGTAAGGATGACAGCGCCGCTGTGACGCTGGCACGCGCTAGGCCATACTGCGAGGAGGAGAAAGACGACGAGGCAGAATATAGACGATTTTCCGCAGCGGAGCACGGGCGCTGCCATGTTTGATCACGTGACTTTAACTGGCCTTCCCCGAGCCAGTTGCCCCAGCCAACGCATTGGGCCAGCCGGGCCAGCGAAGCGGCCGTGGCCTTAGCGCCATCAGCTGGGGTTAGAAGCCAACATGGCAGCACCCATGCCGACGTGACCGCCCGCTTCCATTCGAACTCGCGCTAGCTACTCACGCACTGTCTTCATAGCAATAAATAAATGGTGAAATCAGCTATCGCTTCGTGTCATCTCACGCTGGGGACAAAACATCAGGTATGTTTCGTCTTTATTATCGCGATTAGCTGCGCCTATTTAGCCATGCCTGCTAAGCCTTGTCTCCGAGAATTTGAGAATGAATCTCGAAAACACTGCAAAATGCCGACAAATACATTGCTCCCAAAGCTTCCGCACATAAATATAAAGCAAATAAATGCGTAGGTTACGAACTTACGGGCCATACAGCGCAGGACGACGATGTGATAAATTCGAGGCAGAAGGGAAATGCATGCACAGGTCTCGCCATGTTGACCTTTCCGGCGCTGCCGTCTGCTCATTTTTACACGCGTGCGCGCAGACGACGACGCGGCGCAGATGGAGACATATTGAGCAGCGCTGCCAAAGGCCAAGGCATGGAGACGGCCGCGGTAGGAGACGGCCACAGCGCAGTAGTGGCGCCATCTAGTTTTGATTAAACAAACCAGCTGCGGAAAATCGTCTATAGAACAGCCTGCCCAGGAACGGGTGCTGTCTCTGTGTTCCTTCATTACAATATATATATATATATATATACATATATATATATATATATATATATATATATTGTAATGAAGAGAGACCAGACACAACGCCCGTACGCTGGGCCAGCTGTTCTTTATCTCTGAACCGTCGTCTTTCTCGTCTACGTGCTAGCCCCCAGCTGCCCGCGCGCCAGAACATTGATGTACTTCTTGGTCATTACACTCGGCCATGACTGCAGAGCGCGCGGAGCTGCCGACAGTCTTTCTGGTGGGTGGCTTTGGCTGCATCGCAGTGGTCTGTCCTGGCCAGGCTGCGACTTGGCTGGTGGAACTGCGGTAATGGGGTCTGGTGGGCGACCCTGGCTGACTCGCAGTGGTAGGTCTCGGCCACGCTGCGACGTATGAGCTGGAAAACATTCTTCTGGAGGTCGGCTTTGGGTTTGTCGCAGAGGTAACGGTGAATGTGGCATATCCGGGAAAGGATGCCAGAACAGCATCCGAGGAGGCACCACGGCTGTCAAGGTCTTTCGGTTGCTTCTTTCTGGTCACGCCCGCGTGATTGTTAACGCCGGCAAGACCGTCAGGACTTTCATCACGAACCTTATCAGCGGGCTTCGTGATGGGCCGACAGGGCAACTTTCGTGTGCTTGTCCTGGAGAACCTTGTCGCTCAACGCGAGTTGATCAGGTGTGCATTCAGTCAACGAATGCTCTTGAAGTAGCAGAAGTGGCACCGATGGGTCTTGGAGCGCAGTGACGTGCGCCATGGGCGGCTCTTCGGGTACTTTCGCGAAAGGCGGCCCGTACACGAAAGGTGCTGGCCCCGGTGCAATGGTGGTCATAGTCTCTAGTAACGTCTCGGAATTAGAGATACTTGACGGGGAACCCTGTTCGGGGCTTGTGTCTGCCACGTGGTTTTCTGTGCAGTGGCTGGAGGGTAACTTTGCTGTCGCTAAGCTGCACTTGCGGAGTAGGGGCCTCGAGGTGGTGCCCCTCCAGAGCTCCATCCTCGGTAGCGGCGAGTTTGCAACGGGCGGTGGCATTGAAATGGTAGTTTATCCGTCCAAAGGCAGCTATCAGCCTGGTACTCCAGTCTGCCCAGGACTGCTGCCTCACGCCTTCATACCGATGCCACGCCGCGGCAGCATTACGAAGGCGGTCGACGGCCACACACCATTTCTGTAGGTCTGTCCATGCCTCGCGAGCTCCAAGAGCGTTGATGGTCGCCACCCAGTTGTCGGCGTCGTGTTGAAATCCGTTGAACTCCGGTAGTTCAAAGGCAGCCGGTGATGGTGATACGGCAGGCGAAACTCCGGAGAATGACGACGCCACGCAGCTGAGTTGGTATGAGAGCGCCGCGAGGGTGTATCGGAGCTCTCTGCGGCTCTCTGGTGAGCCCTCTTCATCATGGTCTTGCGAGGCAGCTGCGGCCAACGCGGCATCGATAGAGTACAACGCTGGCAAAACCGCAGGAAAAGGCGCGGACGTCGGCGCTGTCAAGGCGCTGACTGCGACGCGGAGTCGCGAGATGGTGCGGGAAAGCTCGGCGGCGCTTTTGGGCGAACCGCACGCGGAGCCAGTGGTAACGTCCGAGGTGTAGGAGTCGACCAGCGTACTCACTGAGGCGGGATCCTTGTCCGAGGGAGCTTGGACAGCCCCCCTAAGCGGCTCAAGTGCCGATGGAGTTATGAGCGACTCGTCACAGTGGGAAGCGTGAACGGCATTCCCTGGCATCGGTAGGCCGTGCACTGTCTTGGTGACGCCGGAGTAAGCCTGCCCTTGCGCCATCGAGAAGGCCTGGACGCCGTCCTCGGATGGTGTAATAGGTGCTCCCGGCTGTAGAAGGGTCACGGGCTCCATGATCACGGTGCCGTGAGCGGCGTTCGCGAGAAGGAAAGCCCTCAGCAGCGATGACCCACGGGGACGCGCTTACGGTTCGTAGTTCGTAGACTGCGCCATTGTAATGAATATATATATATATATATATATATATATATATATATATATATATATATATATATATATAGAGAGAGAGAGAGAGAGAGAGAGAAATGGATATAGATAGATAGATACGGTTAGGATGATTTTGGTTCGCTCAGAAAGCAAGTGACGAGCATAAGCGCAACCTATGAGGGGACCGTCATTTTGCGATGTCAGTTTTTTGAGCCCTTCGGATAGAAACAAGCCATGGGACAAAATGAAACTACGCACTCCGCGCAAGCATTGATGTCCGAGCGACACCCGACACACTGGCCTCAACAAGCCTTGGAATGCAAACCAAAGGTCAACAGCACAACAAAAAAATTCGTGTCTGATCACAAGGCTACAGCACATGCTGGGCTAAAAAAAGAGAGAGTTGGAGAACTGGCATGTATTTGAAACACCCAATAGCGCTTTATAGATCTTATGCCGAATCTGTTGCCATCTGCCGCCACGTTGAAGGCTAAGCGCACTTCGCAAGTGCACGCACGGAGCGTACGTATCAACATGTTGTCAGTTTGAGGAAATTGGGATGCTGAAGAAGGTTTGCAGGAGAGTAACCTCCATGCTCATAGATTTATTCGCAGCCGACGAGAAGAGGCCAATCGTTCAGTTGTTCCGTTTAGTACTTAGGACTAACGCCGTGTTTACGCTCGCCATTCCTAAGATATGCCGTAAGTGACAGCATTGGCAGTCATCACAGAACACTCTTTCGTGTCATGCCAGAACGATGCAGTTTTCGCGCCATGTGGTTGCAGACACCGAAAAACCGGCTTCATGTACAAGCTTAAGAGCTGCATCGCGGCTACTCGCGCTTGCCTGAGCTGCTATTGAAATTAATTTGTTTATTATATTGCTATAATAATTCACAACTATTCTAAGCACCCGTAATTAAAAAAGAAAGGATAGAGAAGCTCAGAATGGAAAAGCGCCCCACGCATTCATCCACAGTGTGTAGCAAGCACTTCGCTGACAGTGACTTCCGCTATACCCGCCGTAGGCACCACTCTTCGGTAAGCTTGTAACCGTGTTTGAGTGCCTCGCCAGTACTTCAGCCATTTAGTGCGCGCAGGCTATATGCATAGGCGACTTACACCAGGGGTGGTGCCGTCCAAAACCTGCCGCGAAGGCCCCTAGACAGTGAGCCGACGACAAGCCTCCGAATCGCCTCGCTGCTAAGCGCGCCTCGTGAGTGCAGCTGAGCGACGCAGGATGTCTGAGACTACGGTGTACGTACATACGTACATCAAGGCAAGCACGCGCGTAGCGGACTGCTTATCATAAATTCATAAGCGAAACCTGCTGCCGCTGTTTAGTGCACATTCTTTAAAGGTTCTCACCTGAGGCAGGGCAGACACTATTTAGAAAGTTCTTTTCGTTATGCTTTTCGTTCTGCCACCTGCGTGAACAGACACTCGACCCAGCTGAACTCAGACCTCCTAAGTGATGAGGAATTTAATAATAGAGTTAAAGAGGCAGTGAGAAATTCGTTTTCTAAATGATTGCATGTGTTCGCTGCTTGGGAGCTTTTTAAGCAAGAGGTTCGTGCACTAGCCATACAGATTGGATCTGGAAATCGTACTATCGAAATAATGAGGAGACGAGATTGTTTAAAAGCATCTGTAACCTTTACGAGATTGAATGCAAAAAACCAGGTGCATACATCAATGAGATTGAAAGCATTAAGTGCCAGCTGCAAAATTATGATGCTGCGCGCTACAGAGGTGCGCGCATTCGATTTCGGAACAGCAGGACTTTGAATTCTGAGCAACCGACGCGTCAAGCTTTACTTGACGAGCGGCGCCACGCAATGTCCAAGTTTATTCCAGATCTGCGTTCTAACGGTGCTCTTCTAACAAACAGACATTGTCTTGCAATTCGAAAGGTACTACGAAGTGTTGTTTAGCGCTCTTCCTGACGACCATGGTGGCGAACGCAAAGCAAATTTTGTTTCTCTCTTAAGCCCATTGAACGAAGATGACTGCGCAGTCATTAGTAGTCATATTACGTTAGAGGAAGTTAAGCAGGCCATTGATGAACTACCTTTGTCAAAAACACCTGGCCCTGATGGGATTCCTGCTGAATTTTATAAATCATTCAAAACAACTCTCAGTTCAATTCTGTTGGATATATTTAGCAAAAGTTACGACATCAAGCCTCTCCCGCAGTCCTTTTGCAAAATGCATACTGTTCTTCATCACCACCCTCCTTTTCATAATCATCACCTTCTCTCTCCTTTCTTTTCCGCCCCTTCCCTTTTCCTAACGCTGAGTAGCAGGCCAGAAAATGGATTCAGGCCTACCTCTCAGCTTTTGTGCCACAATGAACATCTCTCTCTCTCTCATACTGTTCTGATTCCGAAAAAATTTTGAAAAGGAAAAACTTCGTTCTGTTGAAGGCTAAAGGCCAATAGCGTTGTCAAATGTTGCTTACAAAATTTTTGCTAAAGTATTATGAAGTCGGTTACAGTTTCTGATGTCAATACTTATTGGTTCTCACCAGACATGTGGAATTAGGGGTCGCTCCATACAAACAAATATACACATCGCTCTAACACTTCTCCAGTATTGCTGCAGTTGTCAAAGACAGCTTGCTATGCTACAGGTAGACCTTGCCAAAGCTTTTGACCATGTCAGTCATTTCTTTCTGTTTTCCCTTCTGGAACATGTAAATGTTGGCTCTGTGTTGCTGGAAGGCGTTAAACTTTGTTACAATGACTGCTCAACTCGTATAATTATTAATGGACACCTGTCAAAGCCGGTATCTATTTGCTCTTCTGTGAAGCAAGGCTGCCCAATGTCCCCATTGCTGTTTGCACTTTATCTTGAACCGCTATGCCTGAGCACAATACGATCCAACAGTATTCGCGGCTTCAATATATTAGGCTATTAAGTTAAGGTATTGGCTTATGCACACGACGTAGCTTTCTTTTGCTCTGACAAACGAAGTGTCGAGAATGTGGTATCTACAATAAGTAAATTCGGCATTGTATCAGGTGCTCGTTTAAACTCATCTAAAAGTTTAGGATTATGGGTTGGATTATGGGGTAGTACGCCGGAGAAGTTCGCAGGAATTAACTGGACTCGTATTCCACCAAAGTACGTTCGTGTGCCACTAGATGCCTACAGATTCAGTGCACGTAACTGGAAAGAATACGTTCCTAAGCTTGAAGGACAGGCCCAAACTTTTGTTCCACATGGCATTTCCATCTTTGGGAGAGCTGAAGCTTGCAATAAATTTTTAGGTACAAAGCTTTATTATGTATTGCAACTTATTCATTGCGCTCGATCCTACATACAACGCTTTCATCGGACTTTCGCAACTTTCGTGTGGTCTACGACATTTGAACCAATGAGACAGGACAACCTATTCAGGCCAGTAAGGGAGGGAGGGCTGGGATTAGTTCATTTATATCTGTGGCAAATAGCTTCATGGTTCTACTTTTTTCGCGACAGTTCCCATCCCATTATTCCTTCATTCCTGCAGATTACATTTGTTAATGCGATACCTGACTTGATCGTTTCTTCAGATTTCTCTATAAGCCCGTGTTTGTGGGGATTCATGCAGGAAGTTCTCATCGCTCTTCAATTCCTCAAAGTCCGGTTTTCCATAGAATACTTATACACAGTATCACGCAGGAGTCTCTACAAGGACTTGTAATGTATGCTTTTCCCACCTCCGCTTTACCGCTGATTATATTCCGACCGTCCAGGACATGATGTGCTAAAACGAGTTCCGGAAAATATGTATTTCTCCTGATACAAAAAGCCGGCAGATCCCACGCACTGTGGGAATCGATGTAATGCGAAGCAGCCAGGAAGGAGCGAATCATGCTTTACATAATTTGCATGTCATGTTTTACATGTTAGGACCTGTCATTTATGTTCGTCATACAGTCACGTCGCGCAATACCAATTTTGATGTAGATCAAGCTAGCGAACTGGACGCAGGTGCACCATGAGCTTGGCATGTAAATGGCGTTGTAGATGACATGCATGCCAAGATTTTCATATTACCACTTGTCATTTATGTTCGTCATGCAGTCACGTCACACAATACCAAATTTGCTGTATATCAAGCTAACGAAACGCCCGCGCGCGTGCCATGAGCGTGGCATGCAAGTCATGTCGCACATGAAATGTCATGATTTCTATATTACCACTTGTCATTTATGTTCGTCATATTTATTTATTTATTTATTTATTTATTTATTTATTTATTTATAGTACCCTCAGAGTATAAATACATTACAGAGGGGGTGGGGGTGTACATAGTAAACAAAAAAGCATGAACAATAATAGCATGTAAGTAAACGTAAAAGTGGAAGCATTATACAAAATAAACACAAAAATTTGGTAAAGTACAGGGCATTGAAGAAACAAACAAACATGCAGTGCCACAGTACGCTGGATAATACATTTTTAAAAGCAGTTGTATCGGTTATATCAGTTATAAAGGCTGGTAAGCGATTCCAATCACCTGCTGTCCTGGGAACAAATGATTGCTAGCCTGCAGTAGTTGAAAAAAATGGTATGTCAACCTTATGATGATGATCAAGTCGGCGTGAGCGAAATGGAGGTGGGCGTATGAACAGGGAACGAAGAGCGGCGTTATGGTAGTAAATTTTGTGAAAAAGGCAGATGCGCGATTGCATTCAACGCTCCGCTAGGGAAGGTAGATTAAGATCAGCTTTCATGTTTGAGACACTGGCATTGCGATCGTAGTTAGATGAAATAAAGCGAACTGAGCGATTTTGCACTGCCTCGATGCTTTGTGTTAATGTAGAGTTGTGCGGGTCCCAGACAGATGAGGCGTATTCTAGCTGAGGACGAACGTAGGTAGTATAAAGCTATAGTTTTAGCGATGGCGGAGCAAGATAGAACTTTCTTTTTAAGTAACCTAAATTTTGGTTTGCTTTAGCTAATATGTCATGGACGTGATGCTTCCATGACAAGTTATTAGATATGTGGACGCCAAGGTAGCGATAAGTAGCTGTGGTTTGCAGGGGTGAATTGTTAAGGGAATAGGACGGAGTGGTAACATTGCGTCTGGTTACGCGCATGCTTTTGCATTTAGCGACGTTCAGTTCCATGTGCCACGTGCGGCACCACTGTGATATGGTATCTAAATCATTTAGTAGTGATGTGACGTCTGAATCGCTGGCTATTTTCCGGTAAATGACACAGTCATCGGCAAACAAACAAGCTTGGGAAGAAATGTTAGTAGGTAGGTCGTTAAGGTATGAGGCCAAGTGTCAGAAATGTTTTTTAAAAAAGCGATAATCACTAAAGATTATTAGTCTACAATATAAAACACATCTTTATAGGCACATGTGAGCATTTTAAAGCAAGTACTGTGTCTCGTTAATTTTTCATAATTAAAAATGTCATTAAAAGTGGGCCTTACGCGAACACTCCTAACTCAAATTCCGTTCAATAAAAAATATTTATTTTGTGCAGGGACATGAAAAAAGCTTTGGCCTGTGCAATGAACCAAAATAAATGAGATCTGATGTATATTAAAAACATAGTGATAAAATAACCAAAAAGTATGCAGTTGCACTAGGGGCACCTTCGTATAACAGGCAGCCATATTAAACATTTTAGCACGATTTTGCTTATTGAGGTTCATTGTACGCCTACTAAGTTGATAAAGAAGCATGCCAAGTTATAATCAAAAATGTTTATTAGCAAAAGAGTTATGACTGTTTGCGTACAGAAAAATACCAGAAATATAGGTTCTGAGAAAATCAACAAAAAAAGATTTGAAACAGGTGCAGCGCTTACACAAGGTGATCAAGAACGCTAAAATTCTCAATATTCGTAGCCAGTTCCATCGTGGACCTTACTATTGTGAGCCTTTGCTCGAGTGGCAACTCTTATTTTTTTTTCTAGCTTGCAATGCAGCATCAGTGCCATGACGGGACGCTTTCGCACTGCGGTGCTGATCATTTTTGAGGAAAGCTTTTGCAGTCTAGAGGCCTACATCGATGCGAATTTGCTCAAAACATAAAATGTGCTCTTGTTTCCACTATTGAAATGACACACAGCGTCAAACAAAGCAAATTTGATGGTTTACAGGCTCACGTACGTGTCCTTGAGTGTGATCAACACATGTACCACATTACGCATACCCGTGGTGAGAAGTTTATGACTTTTATGAACCAAAATGATGTGTTGACAAAGCTTTTAGAGCATTATTACATGTTCGCACTTGATATGATTGCTAAATAACCAACAAAATACTACATATCTAGTTAATCTTGTGATTCACACAAAAACGCCACTTTCAGTTTCGGTTTCGTAGGTGATGGGTGGTCTCTCATTTTTGCTTGTATCCTTTGAAAAAAATTGGCTTAGACAGAAACTTTTTGCATCAAAATGAGGGGCAATAAATTGCGCGTTTAACATATCGAAAACCAAAAACTGACATTTTGAAAAAAAAGTCGCTTTTTCACTTGGCCTCATACCTTAATATAGATCAGAAATAACAGCGGGCCAAGGACTGACCCTTGAGGTACGCCTGATCCAACTGTTGCCAATGAAGAGTCAGAGCCGTTGGCTGTAACATATTGTACACGACAGGAAAGGAATTCACGAATCCAAGCGAGTACTTGAGGGTCAATATTAGAAGCACTTAGTTTATGTAACAGCAAGGAGTGGTTAACTTTGTCCAAAGCTTTCGCAAAGTCTAAAAAAATACAATCTACAATAAAGCCAGAGTCAACATATACATGTAGGTTGTTTGTGAAGGTGATTAGCTGGGTCTCACACGAAAAAGATTTTCGGAAGCCATGTTGCAAGGTCGAGAAGAAACTGTTATCCTCTAGATAGTTGACAAGATGTGTGAAGATGATGTGCTCAAAAATTTTACGTGGAACTGACTTAAGTGAGATAGGACGAAAGTTTGAGGGATCACTCTTTTTCCCGGATTTGGAAAATTGGGACAATTTTACCTGTTTTCCAGTCTGCAGGTAAAGAACCGGAGTCATAAGATTGCGAAAAAAGACACTCTAGAATAATTGAACAGTACTCTTTCGTGTTTTTAAGAAATTTTGTGCTTGATCTGATCTGTACCACAAGAGGAACTCAGTTTTAGTCTGTCAATTATCTTTGCGATTCCTACGGAATCAAACACAATCGAATCCATGGGAGGATAGTTGAATCGTGGAAAGTTAGGCATCGTATTGGTTTTCGCAGATGAAAATGATCGAACGAAGGTATCATTCAACACATGGGCAGTTAGAGATATCGGCACGGGATCACCAGATGGATACGATAGCGTAAACTTATGGTCACTGTTGTCCTCTAGCGCATTCCAAAACCATTTCGGGTTAGTTTTAAGCATGTTTGGAAGAGTAATATTGAAGAAAGAAAATTTGCTGCATTTCAAAGTGGAAAAGTACGACGAAGCGGTCACGTCACTCAATACCAAGTTTGGCGTATATCAAGCTAACGAAACGGCCGCGAGCGTGCCATGAGCGTGGCATGTAAATCATGTTGTTCATGAGATGCACGTCATTATTTGCATATTACCACCTGCCATTTATGTTCGTCATACAGTCACGTCACTCAATCCCAAATTTGGTGTATATCAAGCTACCGAAACGGCCGCGAGCGCGCCATGAGCGTGGCATGTAAATCATACTTTTCCTGACAAGTCGGCCATGATTTTGCATGATATGACCAGCCGTTTATGTTCGTCATACAGTCACGTTATGCCATACGAAATTTGGTATAAATCGCATTAACGATACGGCCAGGAGAGAACAAAGTCGTAGGCGGCTAGATAGATAGATAGCTAGATAGATACGCTCAAAGTCGCCGAAGTTCGCTAAGAAATGCTTCGCGTTTAAAACCTTCTTTTACAAACTCCATACTGATGCACTGCCGGTGAAATCATGGTTGCAGAAGAAAGGTATTATTGTTTGTTCAGTTAACTGTCATATTTGCGATGTACCAGAGACAACAGAACACTGTTTTATTAGCTGCAAAGATGCCATTCTGTTTTGGGACATCCTTCAAGCGAACTGTTAAAAAATATTTTAACATTAATTCACATACGATACGTTACCTTCTCCCAACGTCTCTTGATGAAGTGCCCTTTGACATGTTTTTCCTTATGGGACTGCACAGTCTGTGGAAAACGCGCATGCCAGATCGTAATGCAGAACCAATCACTGCTTCAAGTATGCATTTCATACGTATGGACCCTCCATCTAAGGACATTTACGAAGAACTTGACATCATACCACACTGGCACCCCATCTTGATGAGGTGCTCATCCTTACCACCCTCTCTGAGTGACAAGCTTTGAGGAACCTTTTCCTGTTTCTCTGGACTTGCACAGTATATAGGTATGTAAGCTTCTGAATGCTTGTGCTGTGCTTGTGCGATTATTGTCGCTTGGTGAATGCATCACTACGTCATAGCATTTGTGATAATTTCAAATACGCATAATAAGTACCATGAAACCAAAAAAAAGTGTTTTGGGTGTATATTCAAAAGTTTCATCGATTATTTGCTACCTTTATTTGGTGATCAAGCTATGAACCAATGAGGCGTGACAATGTTTTTAGGCCAGTTTGTACACGTGGTCTTGGGTTGGTCCACCTGTTTGCTAAACAATTGGTGTCTCGTTTCTTCTACTTTCGGGACTGTGCTCATCCGCTGCAAAAGGGCCTGAAAGCCCGCTTTTAGGCCAAGTGAAAACACGATCATTCTTGCAAGTGAATCTCGCCGAGGCCTTGCAAAGTTTAGTGGTGTCTGCTAACTGGGTCTCGCCCACCTATTTGCAAGGATTCATGCGTGAAGTGTACGATTCAGTGCGTTTTCTGGCAGTCAGATCCTTTAATGATTATTTGTTTTTAAGGTCAAGGAAAGATCTATATAACGATATATTAGATATGTTATTTCCTGCACCACTGTACCGCTCTCTATATAATGGACTACCTGGACATGACGTGCTTGTCCGTGTGAAAAAGATGCCTATTTCGCCAACATCCAAAACATTTTTCTTCAAAGTGCACACAGAAACGCCACCCGTAAGGACTTGCTTAACCAGCAAAGGCATTTTTGTATCTTCAAATAATTGTCGCCTCTGCGAGGTTCCAGAAACTATAGAACATTGTTTTATCAGCTGTAAAGACGCCATCCTCTTTTGGGACGTCCTTCAAAATTGCTTATAAAAAACAAATTCATCGGAATTTTCATAGCATACGTTATCTTGTGCCACCCAAAAGCAATTCTATGCCTGATGACATGCTCCTACTAATGGGAATGCACAATTTATGGAAAAGTCGCATGTTAAACTGATACGCGGAACCAATTGTATCATCACGGTTGCATTTTATACAAATGGTTCTACAGCTAAAAGACTTTTATCAACAGCTAGAGTTCTACCCGGACTGGTTTCCACTTTTCATGAAGTGCACTGCTCTGATTCAGAGGACATTGCTATTTGAAACTTCATTCTGTGCAAAACCTGATGTGCGCTTGTAGAGGTGCCTTTGAGTAATTTGTTCGCTGGGATGTATATTACGCACATCTGTAATAAGTACTATGAAAGAAAAAAAAAGTGGTTTGGCGTAGTGGGTAGACTATTCGTTTAGAAATCAGTAGGTGGCAAGTTCAAATCCCCCCTGTCGCACTCTTTTTTTATATGGCTTTTTTCTTATTTTTATTGCGTTCAGGGCATTCTATATCACATTTTTCACTAATATATTTATTTATGGCATATAGGTACCGCTGTTTGGACGCTGTAGAGCCGTTTTGCGCGGGAGGAACCAGCGCCTTCCAGTAAAATGACGCTCCAGCGTTTCAGTATCCAGCGCGATACTGGGCCCATAATCCGGTATGGCACTGGACGCTGGTACCCAGCGGCGCTGGGTTTTGCAATAGGGGTTTTAGTCAGAATTGCGATCTGGCCATGACCAGCATTTTCAAAAGCCATTTAAAAGCCCGCTTTCAGTCCAAAACGGGTGTGCCGCACGGGCAGCATGTCAAGCGTGCGTCGTGTAGTGTGTCAGCCTCCCAGTAGCATGCATCACACTGGTCCAATAATTGTGTATGACACTGAGACAGCATCACTGCGTTTTCCAATAGGCTAGCCAGTAATGAGCGCATGAATCGTTGCAGCAGCATTCGTGAGGAAACGTGAACGTAGGCGCCGATTTGTGCGACGACGATGCTGTTCAGGTCACACCAGTGGCACGTCGTACAAAGAATCCGCCGCCGCAGAATGAGACACAGAAGCCTGCAATGTAGCCAACATATGGTGCCTGCGAAGGATTACGCTCAGCCTGCCCTTAGAGTTCATTTTGTAGGGGAGTTCACAAAAATGCAGGTGATTTCCAATCATACCTCACTGCATATTTTCTAGTAGAAGGAGCAAAACTTGATATAATGTCAGGGTACCTTTTCATGAAACGTCTTCCTTGAAGACCTTCCTAGCCAGCTTCAACAGTTTACAGAGCTACAGGCAGGCATTGTTTCAAACTAAAGAAACGCTAGCCCGCCAAAAGCAAACGAGTGGTTGCGCGGCCGCTTCAGGGCCAAAACGACAGCTTGTGGTGGCTTCACTCGCGCCCGCGCTCTCGAAGCGCCATCCAGGTCCACCGAGAGGAGATAGTGAATACACCGCGCTAGACCGCACAGGTACAGCAGCTATAGCGCAGCGACAAGCAGCCGCCTGGAACTATGAGTTGCCAGCAGCAGCCGTCAGCACCACCACGTTACGCGGAAAAGAAACCACAAAACATTGAAGCGAGGGGACATAATGTACTGGGGAGGGGCGCCGCAAACGGCACTGCCCTCTCCTGCGGAATAGGGAGCCTTCATGTGCGCGAGCCTCCGACGGAGGCACGGAGGAGCGCACATGAAGGCTCCCTACTGCGGAATGAACCGAGTTCAGGGGGAGTGCGTCAGGCAAATATAGCGATCGCTGCAACTCCGATCCTACTTTAGCTCTTCGAAAAATTCTCGCGGCTATGTATTTCTGGGAGGCGTCCGACTCATTCCAAGTGTAACTTTGAGAACTTCATGTTACGTGGACATTGCAAGAGGGAAAGTATGTCGCAATTTACTTTGTGCAGTTGTCGCAAGGGCCCTTGTGCACCTGAAATCTTCATGGTGGTTGCACCTTTAGAAATCACAACGTTGATTACTTTGGCTGCTTAGACGGAGCACGTACGCACCGCGTGATGTAACGAACTTCTTAATGAAGACTGCACATGGTAGACTTGATTAAATGAAACGAAGCCATGTTTCACTAATCTACAGAAAATCGTTACATGCGTTCACAAGCTCGAGCTCTGCTGCGCTTTCGACTTATTCATAACGCAAAAAACGTAACATGGCGCAAAATACCTAAAACATTCCGAGCCGCGGAAACGCTAACGCCCACTGCGTCCATAATTCTTTTTAATTGCTTATTACAGTGGACATCTTTGAGAACATCACACTGTCGGGACTCTTAATTTACAGTTAACCAAGCAAGAATGGCACGACTGAAAGAGAAAGAGGGAAAGACTTTGATTGGAAAATTACCTCAGGAAGCTATGCGCGACATTTTCATTGCGCAGGAAAACTCTCAGCAAGGCCAGTAAATTAAGGGAGCAAGCTAGTCTAAAAACAAAGCAAACACTGCAGTACAAAAAAAAAAAAATAAAAAAAATGATCTTACTTGACATTCACTCAATGAAAATGAACAACACGCGTTTTTTTTAACAACGGCAAACAAGGAAACAATGCCAAGGACTGAATAAGCTAGTAATAACCCAAAAAACTAGAAGCTGCAAAAAAGAACAGCGCCGGACTGCAGCTTTGCACTCTGGCGTTGCAGAGACATTTTGTACATTTGCTATGAAGTGCTCGAGCACACAACCACTGTTCACGGCTTTTTTCATCGCAAGCTCCCATCTTCCCCTTCCTGCAGTTTTTTGAAACAATACCTTGTCGCTCGCTCCTCTGTAGCCGGAGCGACAACCCGGTGCATACACGTCTTGGTGATCGTCACTCACATACGCCATCAGTGTCCTCGCACACAGTTATCACAGCCGTCAGTCGCACAAATTTAGAAAAAACGAGGAAAACTGAACACCGATGCCGCCGGATTCCTCGGACCCCCCAGCTCTTCCTACGCGGCGAAGCTCTCCTCAGGACCCCCCTTCGCGCTCCTAGAGCCGCCGCGCGGCCGCTGCGGCCACAGAGCAATCTGTCCCCATAGCGTTACGGAGCTATTTCGTGGCCACAAAATGATTGAAGAACTCTGGCACGACCTAAACACGGCTGTTCCCCACAGGAAACCTCGACGTGGCGTTGTCTAGAAACCACACACATCACTCGTCTCACCTCGCTAGCGCATCAGCTACCTCGAGAGCTGTTGTGACGCTGCGCCAGGCCTCGCAAGGATCATAGCAACAGGTGCACTGGAGCCGCGTTGAACCTCTACAGTATAACCGCGCCAAGCTGAAATTAAATAGTTGCCTGCAACCGTTTGCGTCCCTAAATACGTCACAAATATACCTACTGCACATGTGCATGTCCTCGTGATCGTTATGGAAGAGCCGCGCCTGATCACGCGGAGACATTTTGTAGCCATCGGTCGCCCGAGGAAGAACCATATGTGTGAAAAACATGCTGTCTATCCCGACGATCGACGTTTGCAGAGCTAGAATGAGATCAGAAGCGGCGGTTTGATCCAGCCTACTTAGACAGGAAAACGGGTGACATGAAAAAAAAAGAGGTGGTCCCTTCAAAAGCCATAAAAAGGTAAAAATAGCCTTCCTTAAACCAAGTTTCAAACCTAGCCTTAGCCAAGTGACCTAGCAGTGGTCGATAAAGCCTGCCAGTTGGATCGACAAGCTTGGCGGTTATCAAGTCTTCTGTGGCCGAGTTGAACCTTTTTGTTATAGGCACTATCTTCATCTAAAAGTCTTATTTGAGCATTCAGGTTTGCGACATCAACAATATGATTCACACAAAGCAGGAAAAACAAAGGCCAAAGAAGCCTTCACTTGAGGTGCTCCGATATGTTTTACCACTGCTCTTTATAAACACTTGTTTTTAAGCTTTCAGGCAGTAGCATAACCACTTCCTTTTATTATCACAAAGTATCACGTGACAGTGGTGTGAATATGGTAACGCGCACAACATTGGTCGGCCTAACTGTTGCGTTGTTTTTATTGTGATACCAATTATATGGACAGTCTCGACGGGTTGCCGTCATGTCACGTATAAAGTCCAAATTGATAAGACCCCCCCCAGCGCATCGTACGTTCTGCCCGCGGGTAATAGCGCGTGAGCGAAGGCGACGAACGTGGCTGAAGCGGCGATCAAACAAGCCGGCCCATCTCCGTCGCTCCGAGGCGCATACGATCAGATCCCCCCGCCTGTTAGATCGGCAGTCGAATGCTCAAGCAGAGAGGAAACGCCCTGCCCGTCGTTCGCGAGCGTGAACAGACGCTAGGGCGGGGGTCCCTCGAGCGACCTTTGATTTTAGGAGCGCAGTCGTCGCTGGCGCGCACGTTATCTCGCTATCTCGGCAGCCGACAGCGGGTTGCTGGTATACCCCTTCTATGTGCTGCGCTCTCAACGCGAAGAGAATGTGTGAAGAGTGTCCCTGGAGCCGCCGTATTCTCTTACACCATCGTTTTGTAGAGTTGCGTGACATCGGATCGAAAAGAGTGAGCTGCAAGCCTCACTTCGTATAACATTAGACTGTGTTGCTATAGCATTCATTACCTCGCCCTTGCGGTTAAACTGTGATTTTTTGAGTGGAATTTGTGTGTAGCCGGATTTACCCAATTTCTGTGGCGCATACGCCTTTACGATGATGATAGTCTTCTGATACGCCACACATATCTCTGTACCACATACCCGTTTGTTGGACTAACTGTTCCCCTGGATCAGTGGTGAGTAGTGGGATTAACAATGGTGATTAAAAGTGGTGACTAACAGTGGTGAGTAGTGGCATTCGTGACATTTATAGGCCTGTGGCGCATACCCGTTTATGATGACTCACAAGCCTTGCCGCGGATCCCGGATATGAAAAGCTCGACCAAGAAGAGCTTCACTGCAAAAGAAACGCGATCATGCGTAGAAACCGCAGCATAGTCGCAGCAAAAGCTAGAAGAGCGGCTTTTCTATAGTCTTCTGTCAACTCTCCTGGGACGACTTGAAGCAGACTTGCACGGTACCTACTGCACTATAATCATCATAATTTTGCAAACAAGGTATAGTACCCATTACGGATTATTCATTTTTCGGACAAGCGAGGTACCCACTACCTGGTTGTCAGGCATTATGCGCACCTTCTTTCAGCTGTGGGAGAGATTATGCGGGCTCCCAAGGAGGTGAATGCACAGCACGACGGCTACGTCCTTTAAATAGTTTTGTATTGTCTTTGCAAAACATTCTTTTAATTTTATTACCTTAGACACCATCGATGCATCCGGACTCTACCGATTTTCATCTTTAAGGTGGTGACGGATATTTTGGCAGGTTTATTGGACTTTTTCTCCCGAGCTGCTGTGACACGTAGCTAAGGCGTCCTCCGACCACCAATTAGGTCGCTGTTTCGGCTGCGAGTCTCTTTTCCTCGTGTTGCCATGGAAGTATACGGTAAGCAATGGATACCCCGGCAACCGAGATTTCCGAAGAAGCAGGACGGTGCATCACTGCGCAAGGGAACAACATTCTTTTTCGCTAAAGTACGCTAATGCTAACATTACAACATCCTCTCAAATCAGCGTTGCAAGCACAGCCAACATGAAGTGAGGACCGCGTGCACACAGGCAGCAAGGTTTCAAGGCAGGCAAAATGCCAACTATTCTGCGCGATCACCAAAATCTTTTTTAGCAGGCCATGGGATGGCTTGAACTTTGCAACAGTTCGGGTCATCGGCCTCGCTTTCGCCCCATATAGGGCAACAGGCGCATTTCGACAGGAGTCCACTGGCGAGATTGTCTGTCCCAACTGTTAGCAGAGCATCATCGTGTAGAATATCACTCGAGTACCCTGTGTCTTTTATTGTCCTTTCGTCAAGTTACCCGCAGCGCGAACAGCCATATGAACTAGACCTAAAGCAGCTTTACTTGAAACTGTTCAAATTTTAATCAATTGCGGCTGAAACACCATCAAATGAAACAGCGAAAGAGCCATGGTTTGCTGCGGCACATATAACTGGTTCAATGGTTCATCGTTGTCTCTTAGTCGGTCAATAATATCGCTGCTAGTAGAGATCGCTGAAACTGGTTGCGTTAATTATTTAAAATAACATGAAAATATGTCGAAAGGCATTGGGAATGCGATATAGGCGAGTTATAATATCAAGTATGTGAACGCGACGTTTTTTGAAGTCATTTTCCACAAGCGATGGGTCATATTTTTTAGGGGCGAAGCTCCTTAGGGTGTGGGTCTGTCCCTCCTTTGTAGTATGTAGTAGTAGTAGTAGTAGTAGCAGCAGTAGCAGCAGTAGTAGTAGTAGTAGTAGTAGTAGTAGTACGTAGCCACGTATAGTGGGATGTATCCACTCCACGTGATAAAGATGACGATGACGCCTGATGACCATGAAGAATAAGCGCGTTCCGGTATAGTGGAGTGTACCCACTACACGTGATAACGATGACGATGACGCTGATGACCATGAAGTATACGCGCGTTCCAGACCACACATTCTCTTTCTGCCATGGATGAAAACGATCGTGAACGCGCTCTCGCCCTCGAAAGGCAAAACGGCAACGCCGACAACATACGTTCGCCTGAGCTTAACGTCATATATAAGGAAAACAAAATCTGGGGAACCCCCCTCCTTGTGGTCCGTAGAGCTCTTGGACGAAATCATCATCTGCCCCGTATGTAAAAAAATCACGCCATATGATCGAGTGGGCAAAATTTACGGGGATTGACGGTTTACCAGATTACCTCCGGAGCTTCGCCCACTCATCATCATTCACTTCGTGGATATGGCGTGATTTTTTTACCTGCGAGGAATTTGATCTCATTCCATACCAAACAGTGATACTTATCCACAGACGCGCCTCGATTTTGTTTCACTGTGATTAGGTCGTACGACAGCACCTTTCCGTTTTATACATACATTTTTCTTCCTCTTATTCTCCCTTTCATCTCATAATTCTGCAAATTGCCGTGTAGTCCAAGCTGTACATGCTCTAGTTTCTGTCGCAGCGGTTTTTTGCGACGCGTAGTGCGACAGAAGAACGTAAAAACATTTTATTTTATAGTCAAGCTGCCACTGCGCACCATGCGTCGGTACCATCCGGCGTTCGCATAAACAGGGGGCGTGGCCAGCGATAAGGAGGACCTTCGTGGAAAGAGAAAGGATCCGTCCCAGATCACGTGATTGACCACTTGGAGGTGGTGTAACAAAATGGGAGATTGTTTAATGAAGTAAGTATGAGGAATTTTCATGCGGCTGCGATACCGCCAAGGTGTTTGTTTGTTGTAGGTGTCCACGGCGTTGTCAAGCTATCGAAACATAGCTTTTACCGAGGGCTCCTCGGCTATCACGTTTTGTTTTGATGGCGAAATAAACTAATTCAATACAATTCAATTCACATGGCGAGGCGGTGCTTGCACCCAGGTCGCCGCAGCTTGAAAACAAGTGCCCTAAGCTATGGGCTATACATCCACGCTTTCACAGCATGAATTCACGGGAAGCTTTGACAGGACGCCTTTCATGAATGGGAAGCACACTTGCCATACTTTTAATTTATAGGAAGCAACGCCGTACCGGTCATCGTGTGAACAGGGCAAATGAGCCTCGTGAGAGGGGAATGGGATGGTGGCCCGACCGAAGGGGGGAAATGACACGAGCATAGCGAACGACTTTTCGGAGTAGTAGGCCAACTGGAGGAGTCGTAGCTAGACCACCGCGTGTGAGTTGTACAATTTGTCCCGAGCGACGTCATTACGCGGTTGCGGAGTCAGCACTCCTGTACATTGTACTCTGTGGCTTTGAAACACGCCGTGCTGTAACTTCTGCTCTCGCACACAATATTGTTGCTCGTACACGGAGTTGTGGCCGTCGTGGATCGCTGCCAGCGCGGCCGCACGCGTCATGTACGGCAACAGTGGCTGTAACGCTGCTTGCCTTAAAACGCAGCCTTTATACCAACACGCGTTGTGGCCGAGTGTGTGGGTCGAATCAGCGGTGGCAGCGCTACCGTAGCGATCAAGCGTGGTCATGAATGACATCACCGCGCGGCATCGCTATGGCTTAAAAGACAGAGCAAAACAAACAAACAAAAATGTTTAATGAAAACGTTTCTCGAAACTTGACAGCAGTATGTAATGCCTGACTCAGTGGAGGACGGTTTTCAGGGCATGGGAGTGGCTGGAATTTTCCGCGGCGGCGCAAGTACGTCGGAAAAGAAAATTTGGAAGAGGGTTGCTCAATAATGAATACGCCGCCAACAAATATTTTGCGCCGGGAGAAGAGTAGATTGTGAAAGGTTCTTACAGCTTTGTTTTTAGTCTATGAACGCGATGTGCAAGCAAAATTACGCTAGCTACGTTGAGGTTACTGAGCTGTGCGAGAATACTAGCCTGGCAAAGTATTACAGCAAGCAGTGATTGTGCAGGTACTTTCTGTACGCGTCCTTGTACTGCGGTGACGACCTGTTGAGGCTCTGTTTTACTCCGACGTTCAGAAAACGCGCGTGCCGGCGTTCGCTTAGTCGCGTCACGTCGGCGATGCCACGCCAGGCACACATCCACATTCCCTATGCTCCGACACGCGCGCCGCGCTACGTTGCCTTGACGCATGCGCGTTTCTGCACGCCCAGCGTCCCTCCGTCACGAAGAGATGCAGACGCGGTGCAGTCTGGGGAATGTCGTCGGCGCGACAACGGTCGGAAAGCCGGCCGCTCCGGCGTCCCAAGTAATTACGTCACCGCCTACGTACAGCCACCATCTGGAAATGAGCAGCCAGAAGAGCGATAACTGAAGGCGAAATTGGCGCTAGAGTCGATGGCGAGGCAAAATTAAAGCAGCCAATGGCAGCGCTTGCAGCCGTGCCGGCAAAGCAGCATCGGAGCCCGACTTCGCACGGCGCGCGAAGACGGGCTCCGATGGCGGTGCTTCGCCGCCGCCATCGGAGCCCGTCGAAGCCGCCGACCGTTATGCAAAGTTTCCTTACGTTCCGTTACTTGGCCAGCCTGTGTAGTTATTGCGGTGTCTGCGTGTGCGCTCTTGCGCCGTGATGGTTAACGGCATGCAGAATTCGTACATCGTGCAATGGTGCACGGATACTTCAAGATCATCCGAGTTCCGCAAGATTCTTCCATGCTCCGAAAAACTAAATGTGAGTATGCGGTTTGCGTTCGCAGCCACACACACATGCATAGCTGCATTGCAGTTCGGCAACAGTTATTGTTTTTAATATAGCGGAATCATGGAGAGCACGAGGTTACGGTTAATATTGCTGTTCCTAGAAGCAATGAACTTAAAGCACTCATAGTTTAGCTTTTGCGTCTCTGACATGACGGCGGGCTAGGTAGTGCGTTTTGCTTTTTTTGCCAGTTTATCATTCCGCATAGTTTAAATACGCGTTTCTGCGACTCGATGGTTCGCAGCATGCACTCAGCCGAGTCGAGGAAACGACGTTTGCGTGATGCGTCTGCGTAATTTGTAGCGTTGGAATTCATACTTTTCAAATGCTTTTATTTTTCAGGACGGGAACGTTGTCGGAGTATTGGAGAAGGCAACAACTAATGCGTTCGCCCAAGGAGGGGTGAACAGTTGTGAAATCTGTCTGCGAAGTCTCCATCCGCAACTCAAGTGGACCAGCTTTCTACTCTGCTCTCGGTGCTTTTTTTTCGGTGCGTGAATATTCTATGTCAGTACTCACAGCTAAAGAAGTGCTCTTCGTGTTTATGTATTATCTCTGTAATTACCTATTGGAAAACTGCTCTAAGAATTCATGTGTAGGCATGAGAGATTCTTTTTTTTTGTGGGCCTTGAGTGTCCTATATGTAGAGTTTTACTGTTTGTGTTTATCTTAA
Organism: Rhipicephalus appendiculatus; assembly: GCA_030522465.1. Classification (NCBI taxonomy): domain Eukaryota; kingdom Metazoa; phylum Arthropoda; class Arachnida; order Ixodida; family Ixodidae; genus Rhipicephalus; species Rhipicephalus appendiculatus. The sequence continues at coordinate 188,376 of JALIZH010015838.1, read as the reverse complement.
TGCAGTCCTCAGTGTACCCGGCATGACATCCTCCATTCAATGACGTTATCTTCGGCTAGACATTGTATTCCCGGTATAAGAAAAGCTGTGTAGTAGGCTTATTTCACCTGACCGTTGAGTGATACGCTTTTCTTCGAACGTTATGTGCTGCAGCGTAAACTGACCATCGCCATTCATCCCGTTGCCACCAGCTAACTGTTAATTAGTGCTCAATTCCTAATAATGTCTTGCTCTTTTTAGTGAAATGTACTACTTACTCCGCCAAATCTGCTTTTTTTTTCATTTGGTTTATCACCAGTGAAGGTGTCCTGCATTCCATATATATTTTAGCAACATCTAGGCAAATATAATAGTGGTTGTGTGTTTCCTATCGGTACAACGGTTAATAAGTAGATCATTGCATTATTATTTCATATTTCGATGTCCTGCGATTCTTTATTGTTTTTGCCGTGCATTGAAATTTCTTTAAACTTCGTGACCCTGTCTCATCAAAGGCTCCTCTGCGCTTAGGTCAGTATTGCACCTAAGGAAAGTCACGTTCTTTATATGTGTAATCGCCAAAGGGCCTTCACATTTCAATGTGTCGATATTTTAATTTTTAAATTCTGAACTTTGCAATGAGCTTTTGTGCTGTTTAGTCATGGACACATTGTGCATTCTTCCCTTCTGTTCTTCTGAACTTGTATCGTGTTCATTGTGTACAAATCTTTTTTTCTTTTTTTCGGAAACGGACCAATAAAACGAGGTCAAGATACGTTGTGTGTGGAATTCGTCCTTTATGCTCTGGCACATACTGGCGGCGTGCATTCAAACGCACTGCGCACCGCGATAAAGCACAGAGCACGCGCGCACGCAAGAAAAAAACAAGGCGCGCCACGCACACAGCATAAAAAAGAATAACGGCGCGCGGCACAAGAGGAGAAAAAGCGAGTGGCAAAAAAAGAAAAAGCGGCGCGCGGCAGGAGAGGAGAAAAAGGAACCCCTCTCTCACCCCGAAAAAAAAAAAAACAAACAAGTAAGGCGCGCGGAGTGGGAGGGAGAGGGGGGAGAGAAGCGAGCGGCTGTTGTTACTGTTGCCCTGACGACGCCAACAGCGTAGTCACTACGTAACCGCTACGTAATCACCGCCATTAGCGCGCCGACACTCGCAAGGGGCGTATCTACGGGTTTCTTGGCCCTCTAGGCCATGGAGGAAGGAAAAACTCAGGAGAGGCCCTATCGTATCCCAATGCATTGCGAAAAGTGTGGCGGAAGTGACGTCAAATTTATGGGGCATACAAACCGGTATGGGGCAAACAAAACAGCAGACGACCAGCGGCGTGCTCCCCGCGCTGGTTCGCTTCTGCATGGATTTGTAGTCCTGGCGTAAACTTGGCGCGTATTGTGAGCTTTGCATGCAGTAAAATGTTGCGAGCACACATTTACCAGGCTGTTCGTGCGTGGCTGGCCCGAGCGCTGCGTGCTGAAACTCTTTGTGGAGCGTTTTTGTGCAACAGGCCAGAAAGTACCGGTACGTGCCGTAATCAAAAAAATTCAGCGCCTGCATCATCGTATTCGAATGCACCCGGCAGTGACTTACGCGTTCTGCTGGGCGTAAGATCAGCAGAACGCGTAGCCCGATTTCCCGATTACTGGCCAGCGTTGGCACTACACGATTTTAAGAGCTTGCTTAGTAGCTATTCGGCGCAACGCCAACCTAGTATTTGACATAACTTCACGTCGAAAAGAGGACACCGCTGTATTGTTTACGCGATCGTGCACGTAAAGTTTGTAATTCCAGTGCGCACACAACAACTAGCAACAACTATCAAAATACATACAGCACGTAGTCGGATAACAACAAAAGTTTATTGCTTTTCCGTATGAACGAGACAACCTCTAAAAACGCGATACGATGCTTTCGGCGCACGTTATGTAGGCGCGTCAGACGCCAAAAACAAAAGTTCACGTGTGTTCTGAGTCCACACAATGAGTAAGAACCAACAGAGCGTACAGTCGAGAGAGCTTCGCATGCAGATATAATGAAGAGAACGTACGTACACATGAAAAGTGACACCAGGTACTATTCGTAGTGCACTCGACTTGCACCGAATATACTCAACAGCTGGGCATTGCGTAGCTTTCGTAAATAACACACAGAAGAAGCAACATACGCGAATCGACTATCCCGCCGTCGCCGCTTCCACGGCGAAGAAAAAAATTGGCCGCGTATCTGCGTGCTTCGCTGCAAATGTCGTCGAAAGACGATAGTCTTGTGCCGACTGCACTGCATGAGCGGCATGAGTACCACAATTTAATAGCTGGGCTAGCCGCTGGGCTCGTTTTTCGGACGTTTTCCGGGCACGCTTAGACGGACGCCGGCGTTTCTCCGCTGAAATTTGGTCGTCGGTCTTTTCTCTGCGTTCTCTGATCATGTCTTGTAGAGTGGGTCGTATTTCATCAAGCGGCCATATATGTTTTGCCTTGCCTGAGACAGCGCTCTTCTACGATGAATCAGCCGCATCTGGCTGGCATTGATAAAACAGAAGAGGACGCCATCTACAGCGCTACCGGGGAACATCGGCTTGTGTTGAACTATGCTGCTGCCAGGTGGCAGCACGACGCGTCGAAGTTAAATCACTGGGCGGAGACTTGTCTTGTACACAGCGGCGCATTTTCAGCGCCGCGTTTTCAGCGCCACGTAATAAACACTAGGATCTTTATAATTACGTATCTATAGATTTTGTTTTAAAGGAACACTGTGAATAGTACTAAGGTATTGATGTTGTGCCTCAGGTATGCGTAATATTTGATTTTAATTGCCCACGCTCACCCGTATGAACACATGCTCTTCGATCAACATTGGAGGTCGTAAGGCAGGGGGGTTAAACTTTGGTCAACTAGCTGAATCGTGCGACGTGCCGACAAACAGAGAAACAGACAGACAGACCAAAATTTCTCCGTTTAGGTATCCCAAGAAAGACTATCGTCTTTAAAAAAAAACGCTGCAAAAGTTTCGCGACTCCCTCGATGCGCGCACAGCACGCATGCGCTCGCTCCCGACGCGACGGAAATCGCGAAGTGTTTAGCTGCTCCTTCGCTAGGAGGCGATGCGGGTGTTTGCGACGGGCAGGCTTCACGAATATGACGTCAGGGCCTCTCCTTAGTATTCCTTCCTCCATGCTCTAGGCGCTACCATAGAGTTTTCTATAAATACACTAGAGGGAACTCTGGCGCTAGTGTCTATGGGGGCTGAAACACACGGCGCTTCAGCCAGCATGGGAATCATGGGTAGTACACAAATTTGCCTAGTCTTGCCTAGTCTTCGTTCTTTTGGCTGCGTGTGGCCCAAATTCGCTTTGCCGCAATACAAAGTTCAACAAAGGTTTAGCAGTTACGCTTCACCACCTTCACCTTTTTAGGCTCACGAATTCAAATACATTCACGAAGTTCACAACGGTCCATTCTTTTATCCGAAAGTGAACAAATAGCAACAATAAACAAAGCCACAAGTGCGTTCGAAGCCGGGAAGCACGAAGACTAGGCAAATCCGTGTACTACCCATCATTCCCATGGTGGCTGAACGATCGCAGCGACAGAGTCCCCTCTAGTTAATTTTAGGAAACTCTATGGGCGCTACCACGGCGGAGCGTTTGACTTCTATGTCCCTATGGGAGGTATACAGAGAAACCGACCCCTGGGCGCGCGCGCCGGCTGCCGTCGGGCCGCGTTGACGGATGCTGGTCGCGCCGGTGGCGCCTCGCGTCGGACTATAAAGTGCTCGCGTTTTGCTAGCGTAGCGTCGCTCTGCCCAGTGTGCGCGCACGTCGACGTTACGTCGGAGTATATCGGACCATTTAGGTGGCCGAAAAGCAGAGCAGCGAATCCCATCTCTTGCAGAAGCGACACGCCAGAATAGCTGACAGGGCAGCGCATGAGATGCTTTCATCTTATGCAGCCCACACACAATAAATCCTGGTTTCGATTCGGCAACATTGTAGTTTGGGCAATATTTTAAAGGAACTTCAGATAGTAAAAAACATTTCACTGTAAATAAATATGGTTGATTAGAATAGCAAGCAAAGAGCCTTGTGCACACGCGTTTACTGCTGTATTACTTTGAGCTATATTAAGAAATAGGCGAAGGTATCGCCGACATTAGGATACAACTGGGTAGTATCGTATCAGATAAAAAAAAGCGGCAGCATCATGCACCTATAGCATAAAAATCTCGATAGCTGAAGATCTTTTGTGTCACGATATAATCGCAAAGTATGTTTGCGCATTCCTTACATCCACAAAACCGTCTGCCGAGCGTTTATGTCAATGCGTGTGTTCATTCTTTGTGATGTGCAGGAAAGTGCACCATAACAAGCTTGGTAACCGGAGAGTCCTGGCACTACGATAATGCTGATATCATAACCCTCAACCACTCATGCGCTGGATTTATATGTCTAGCAGATGAGCGCCGACTTGAGATGATGGGGTAAGTTATGGCTTTCATTCAAAGAGACACCTACTCAATATTACAACATTTTTTTAAGTGTGGTGCTGGAAGATAAAGACAAACCAGTGTTCACTCATTACTGATAATCTTAGCATCTAAACCAACGAGAAACGTTGAATGAATTGAACAGTGATTCGAAGTGTTTTATATTATAAGCTGCACCAAACACACGGCGCCCAAGTAGCAGTAAAAATGCGGGATGAGAGCTCGTTCAAAGCTGCTTTGTCTTAGTTTTATAATATCTAGTCAACTGTTCAAGTGTGCTGATACTGGCCTAAGCAGCTAAGTCTGCCGGATAAACTACTGAATATCATCACATAGATCAAATCTGCATGTGTTTGCGAAATGACGCCGTGCTATGTTGTTTCATATCATTTCAACGTTAAACAGTCCCTGGCGAACATGAATTACTTTGCTAACGAATCAAATCGTAGGAGGCGGGCACAATTTTCGCGGTCTATGAAGGCATTGCTGTGAGATATATATAAGCCTCCGTAGTCGGAGGGCGAATAGCGGGCTAGACGACGTCCGATATAATGTTTATTAATAATAATTGTTGGGATTTTACGCCCAAAACCAACCTATGATTATGAGAGATGCCGTAGTGGAGACCTCCGGAAGTTTTGTCCATCTGGTGTTCTTTAACGTGCACTTATATCTAAACACACGGGGAGACAATGTCCGAGGCAGACACCATGTTGTGTGGCAAGGTAGCCGACGTGGAGTCTGTTGTCACAGACGTATCGCGAACTGGCGAGGTCGGGGAAGACGTGCAGATGGCGGGAACGTGTGACAAACCTTCGGTCGTGGGCTTAGAAGAAACGCACCTCTCGTTGGACAGGTCGGTCGAAGTCGCGCTGTCGTCTAATTTGTTGTGGTGGTCGGGCGCAGCAATGCATGCTCCTGGGGCCGGATCAGAAGTAGAATGGCACGTAACGAGGGGAGTCCTCCCGTGATCGAGTGAAGGCTGCGGGCTGGCGGGTACTGCTGGCTGAGACAAAGGGGAAACAGGGCTCTCGCGGCAGCTGCATTGAGGCTCTCGGTACGTTTTGCCGAAGGAGCCCAGAGATCTGTAGCGCTAAGATCATCGTATAGCTGTGCGCTGGAGGTCAACGCGGCAGCAAATTGACGAAGTTCAATCGGCAGGGGCTTCAGCAGGAAGGCTTTCATCATCGCCTGTGCGGTGACGCCATTCAGCCCGAGTATGACGTCGAACTCTGTGAACCATGCTCGTCCGCAGACCGGGTTGAAGGGCTTCACTGGCGTGTCGCGGAACCATGGCAGCTGGCCACTGGGCGAAAGGCGTACCTGTGAACCACCGGTCCAACGAGCTAGAGAGAAATACGCGACAGCCGCCGACGTCGCCATGCCGTTTTAAGGCAAACGCCTTTAATAGAAAGTTTTAAAACAGCGCAACGGGAAGCTTTGCGTGTGCGTTGCGCATGCATCGTGCGCTAACCTAATAATATTACACATATGCGGGGTTCTACGTCCCAAAACCACGACATGATTATGAGGGACGCCGGAGGGTACCGGAAATTTTGATCATATGGTGTTCATTAACGTGCACTGACATCGCACAGTACACGAGCCTCTACCATTTTACCTCCATCCAAATGCGACCGCCGCGGCCGGGATCGGACCCGCGACATTCGGGTCAGCAGTACTCTCACCTCTTGCGGGTTCCCGTTAAGTGACGATCGCTAACGCGGCTCCTGTGTAGAGAGTATTCTAAAACACCCTAATAGAGGGTTTTATAAGACCGTACGGAAAGCTTGCGGGCGTAGCGCTAGCGTTTGTCACTTAACGGGAGCCCACAAGAGGTGAGCGTACGACGCATGCGCAACACAAACGCAAAGTTTTGTGTTGCGCTGTGCTAAAACTATCTAATGTCTCACACTCGCGTTTACCGGTGTCCTGTTTGCTGGCACGGTGCCAGCTGTGGTGTCTCCCCCTCACGCGGGAGGATGAATGAGCTTTATGAGCGCTGGAAGGCGGATGGCGTCTGCACCATGCGCAAAGCGCGAGAATAGGAACACATGCGAAATGCAGGCAGATTACTGTCACGTCTCGCTGCAATTCGCACTAAACATTAAAAAAATCACAGCATATCCACGAAGTGAATAACGGTGAGTGGGTGAAGCTCGGATGGATCATTCAGGTAACCGTGAATCCCTCCGTACATTGCCCACTCGATCATGCAAAGACGTGACACCACGTGTCACGTCTTTGCATGATCCTGGGTGTTCGATCATGAGCTGGGCACAAGCGTCGCCGACTTGTGTTCCGGGCGTTCCCAGCCTCAGCGGCAACGCCAGTTCGCGTTCCACGACAGAGGAAGACGATGCCACCTACTCAGACGCCGAAGTCCATGCCAGTGCTCGACGCAACGCCTCGCCTCCGCATGCATCGCCACAGAACGCTCCTGTGAGTTGTGAAAGCCACGCATCCTTGGCTATGGGTTGTGCCGCCGTGAGTACCGGAGCCGCCGTATGCTCCGCAGATACCGGCTGCCCTGGTTTCGCAACTCCGAGCGAAAGAGAAAGCGCGCCAAGAGCGAGCCCCTTTTCTTATTATAACAGCGCCATCTATCATCTTTAATCATCAACGTATACGAAAAACCACTAACGCCATCTAGTGATATTATTTCCAAGGACATATACACACAACGCCATCTATTGAGCAATTCATAAACTAGAGGTGGCTACATACATACTACTACAACTACTACAGAGGAGGGAACGACCCAAACCCTGAGGAGCTTCGCCCCTAAAATTGGCAGTTTCGTGTACGAATACAACCGATGTGTGAAGCTCCTTTGAAATGGGACGCAAACGACTACGCGCCTGATCTCGCTGCTGGCTTTCACGAAGGCGGTAGGATGGGGACCGAGTGAGATGAGCGTCTGCTGCGCTCGGTGGCGGGGAACCACTGAACGAGTGAGTGTGCGGCGCGTGCAGCGCAGGGAGTGGGAGATTGGTGGCGAGGGTTGCTAGCGGTGATGCGGCGGGCAGCTTCGACGGCGGCGATGGAACGCCACGCGCGCTCGTTAGGGCTGTCGTTAGGGCTGCTCACATAACATTGATAGTCATTGAAAAGCCGCGCGAGTCGTTTCATTGACTATTCATGTTCTGTGAGCAGCCGTAACTAATCTCAAGTGGGAATTTTACTGTCGTTTATTAACGCGAAGAGTTCTTTTGCGCCGCGCGCCTTGTTTGCGCCGTACGCGCGGAGAGAGTCTGCTGCGCTCGGTGACGGGAACGCTCGTTCGCCGGTTGGAGGGGAGAGGGCAGATACGAAGAAAGAGGGAGACAGGTGGGAGAGGGGTGTGAGCGCTGATGCGAAGGGGAGCTTCGACAGCGGTGACGGCGCCGGCGGGCCATGGGAAATGTGCAGTGCATAAAAACGCGAAGCCAAAAACGGCAGTTATAACTGGGACAAGCAGCCACATAAAACGAACGCATCGAGTGAGGAGAAGCCCAAGAAGCGAACAGTTGTCAGCGAGGATGACGCCGAGGAATCTACCGCCAAGGCAGAGCCGGTGACGGACGCTCGGAGCGTCGGCGTCGGTTGTATGTGCGCCAACCGTAATGGTGGCTGGCGGGAAGAGTGAACAGTCCTTACAAAGGAGGCCGACATTCAGTTGATCGCTCTTACTCAACCTTGTGACCTCTTCCCAGCCCTGTCATCGGAGTGTGAGGAGCAGGTGTGCGGGCGGCTGCCAGCGGCCAGGTGGAATGGAGAACGAGGAACAGCCTCGGACATGCCCTCGAAGACAGCGAGCTTGATCGCTCTTGCCAAGGCAGCGGGTGGTCGGTGCTCGGACCTTGGCCAGTAAATGCGTTTCCTCAGGCTGCCTCGAGGTCCTGGTCTCCTGCTGCAGCATGCATGCATAGTGCATGCATGCTGTGCATAAGCAGCAACAAAATAGTTGAAGGACGCTTCAGCATCTCTTCAAGAGTAGAACGCGATTGCGTCATCGGGCCCCGTTCGCATTGCTGTCTCAAGGTATAGCCTCGCTTCGCTTATCTATGGACACCTCAACCATGCCGCAAAGAAAAGAACGGCTGCGGGAGTAGAACTGGTCGTTCCAAACTATCTCAGAAGGCCTAGTATAAGCAGCCCCTAGGATAGTTCCAGGTTGTGGGCACTTCGCAGTACCGAACTCCCAACACGCTAACCTATGCAGCGCGAACTTATAATCCTATGCAACACGCCAACCTACGAACTTTGTTGATGCTTTTAGTGCTTGTGAGGACTAAATATTTCTGTTTACTTTGTAACCCAAAAGTCTCAACAAGCTTCACTTGGAAAAATTTAGAGGACGCTTGAGCTTGCCATCAAGAGTATATACAGGGTGTCCCAGCTATCTTTAGCCAAGGGTTTAAAAATAGAATTATTTGAGGCAGGCGAGTGAAGTCAGTTGAATATTGCTTACAGCCATCTTGCGCACTACAGGCAATTTTTTGTTTCGTAATTAACTAATTTGTTAATTATGATTAATTTACTAACTTGATAAATATTGACTTTACGCAAGAAATGAGAGTTGCAAAGTACGAGAGCATCTTCAGAAATCCCCATTGCATTATTTGCGATAAAGAATGTTTTACGCGTACCATTTTTTCCGTGCTGCAAAGAAAGCCCGCGAAATACAAAAAAAATACCACGTGACTAGCGCATTCGCGCGCCGCGACCGTGCTGCTTTCAGCCGTGGTTTGAGCGAAGAAAATCAGCCGCGGCCGCGATTCGCCGGCGCCGTTGCAGTGGCAGGCCGATAAGTTTACGGCGGTTTCTTGGCCCATTGCCAGCCATTTGGCGCGCGTGACTGTGAAAGTTCTAGCGAGCGCGGGCGAAGAAACCACCGTCAACTTATCGGCCTACTGCTGAAATGGAGCCGGCGGATCGTGGCCGCAACTGATTTTCTTCGCTCAAGCCACGGCTGAGAGCAGAACGATCGCGGCGCGCGAATGCGCTAGTCACGTGGTATTTTTTGTATTTCGCGGGCTTTCTTTGCAGCACGGAAAAAATGGTACGCGTAAAACTTTCTTTATCGCAAATAATGCAATGGGGATTTCTGAAGACGCTCTCGTACTTTGGAACTCTCATTTCTTGCGTAAAGTCATTATTTATCAAGTTGGGAAATTAATCATAATTAACAAATTAGTTATTTACGAAACAAAAAATTGCCTGTAGTGCGCAAGATGGCTGTAAGCAATATTCAACTGACTTCACTCGCCTGCCTCGAATAATTCTATTTTTAAACCCTTGGCTAAAGATAGCTGGGACACCCTGTATATACTTGATCACGTGATCGGGATCCGTGCGCATCGCATTTAACCGTGCCACAAGGAAAGGAACATTTGTGCGCGTAACATTGACAGTTTCAAATTAGTTTGGAACTGCCCACTACACCATACTTCTTCCTTTTGCGAATTCGCAAATTACCCACTATGCGTCTGCACAACGCCACGCGCACCTTCGCAGCTGCACACTTTTTAATGAATGAACAGCTTTGAACTCCGCACTCGTTACAGAATTCGCATGCTTTGTCGCCTGGCGCCATTTTATGTTTACACCACGCAGTATCACATGTGTTAAGGAGACTCCTTCTACTACATTAATTCGTATAGAGTTTCTTTTTTTAAAAAGTTGCAAGCACTGACGTTGTTACGTGGCAGCAGAACTGCTTACTGCGCATACGGCCTCTTAGCGATTCTCAGTTTGACGAAATGGTTTTATGATTTATTTGTTTGAATCTATATCAAATTATTGCAAATTATTACCCGAATAGCTACACCGACACTGTGATTTCTGCGAAACGAGCTGTTTTAACGCTATCACGTTAATGAGTTTTGCGACATTGCTGCATAGTATTCGCATTGTTTCCTCACCTATTGCGACGATTAGCGCTTCCGGTAAGTTACAGACGCGGGACTAGTTTCAAGCATCTGTTTTTGTGAGGCACCTAATGTGGTCATACGAGTGAATTTATTATCGTGGAACAAAAACTATTATTCAGAATCGGCGTCCAAATTTAAGTGAACTTGGAAATCAGTATGAATATATTTCTGGAAACATTATGTCAAATACCCTTCAAAACTGACAAACATATGGGCCATGGCAAATGCGCTCTTTGAGATGGCAACTTTAGGTGACATTTTATTAAACTCGCTTCGCCAACCCCTTTCCCCGCTCCCTCAATCTTCACACTCCCGGTACTTGTGGCACTAAATTCTGCGACTGCGGCCTACTAGCTGAGGTGACTTTGAGACCCCTGTTGTTTGCTTGGACCTTTATACCACTCACTGGTTGAGCAATTCACATGTCTTGACGCCTGGCGCAGTTCTAGGCTTCTGGCACACAACATTACATGCGTTAACAAGACTCCTCACGTTGCCTGACATTCGTATAGGCTTTTTTCTCGGAATTAGTTCCAAGCTTCGGAGTGGTTCTGTGATAGAACACCTGCTAGCCAGGCAGGAGGCAGGGCTTCGAGTCTCACCCCAAACACAGTTTTCAATATTTATTTATTTATTTTGCATATATGTCGCATTTTCTCTCACAGAGCACGCTGTCTTTTTTTTTCGTTTTGTTTTTGCTCGCAACGAACCACGAGGACCCCATGCTGACACCATAATATCAGTGACACGAGCTTTTGAACGCTACCGCATTGAAAAAGTGAGGCACGCATACATGTTCTGCTTTTTGCATGATTTTTCATGCGGTTCAGCGCGACTGAGAAACACATTAGAGTCGTTTATATTACATCGATGGACGACTCTGCCATGATCAGGTCATCATAAATGCAGGATCACAATAAAAACAAACGAAAACGGAGGCGCCGCGCTGTTCTCATTCATTCATTCTACCACGGGACATGCTGCCCTCCCGTAAGTGACATGCGGGCATGCGGAGACACAAATCTAAAGCCTTAAACAGATGCGTAGTGTTCCATATCAGGTTTATCTTATGCCAAATCCACTTAGTTCCGAACATACACGCGCCTATATAGCCCAAATTATTTGACTTCAGCACTTGGGTTCAGATCGCGTTTATATATTCTCGACCACAGTTATCACCTGCACGTGTGAACAGCAATGGCGGCTACGGGTTTCCTTACGCCACAGTGAATAACGAGGACGGGTCCAACGCTTTCGGGCTCGTTCGCTTTACATGACCAGACACCACAGGACCAAGATGGCTGCCCCCTAAAAGCATTGAGAATGCTCGTCTACAGTCGCATTCAGATTAGACAACAATGGGGACAGAGTACGAAAAAGTTCGTGTTTTCTATCAGCAGTGGTCCGGCATTGCTACTGACGTGTCGAGCGTCAATGTTGGCGAAAATATTCCCTTTACGGACATTTTTCGTGCAAGATGTCGTCAGTTAGTTTTCTCATCCGGAAACAAAAGATTCTGAAAAAGAACTGGTATAACTATTGCAGTTTCTACAACCAGTAATAATGCCGGAAGGGTGATCATTGCTGAATGAACTGTAATGAATACGTTCTTGCGCATATTGCCACGCGCGTTTCTTGTTTCAATTTTTGCTGTACTACGTCTTGCTGTACCACAAAGACTGCCAGCAATGCTCGTCGCAGACCGCGCCTCCGTGTCCGAGAAGGTCCACAATTGTAGCAGGTTGTTTCGTTAAGACTGCGCGCAAGACGCAACAGTCATGCTTATTCCAGAGCTTGCGCGACCACGAGTGATAAGGCTGGAAAGTTGGATGCGTGATGTATGAAAGACGGCGCGTCCCAACGATGCTCAGTTTATCGAAGACCGACGCTCTGTTCGCCGTTATCATCGCACAGTGTGTGTTGCTCTAGTTTGACTTTCCATTTCTCGGCCACAAGTTCGGCCAAATATGGTTTCATCTCTGGACACGCCGACTGGTACCTTCGGCTTCGTCACGACCCTGTGACAGTGACGTAGCCTGGGGTGGCACACCGGGCCCGTGCCCCCCTACTACGAATTGTTTTTTTTTTTGGTCATGGCATACAGAGAGCAAAACAGCCATTTACGTGCCCGGCCCCCACTTCAGATCAAGGAGGTGCCTCCCCCCCCCCCCCCCCCCCCGAAAAAAAATTTCTGCCAAACGCACCTGCCCTGTGACATAAGATGGATGTGCTGGTTCCTTTGTGTTCCGGACGCCGACGAGAAGCCGGGAGCCAATCCCCACGACGTGAAGACACCGAAGCCCTACAGGACCAACGAGCTGGGCGCATGCTGCAAGGTTTCCAACCGGAGTTCGGACCTCTACCTGACCATACAAGAGCCACTGCGACGAAGACAACAGGCACGATGACGGCCGCAGTGTCCACCGCGGCGATAGTAATGCGGCCGCGATAGTGACGTTCCGTGGTTCGCCATTTGAAAACCCCTAAACCTGGCTGGATACTTTTGAAGGGGTCTCAACATTCGATAACTCGAACTGCGAGAACAAGCTGGGCCACGTATATTTTCACCAGGAAGATACAGGCAAGGACATGGCTTGAGAACCAGAAGTCGACTCTTCGAACCTGAGACGTTTATGAGCGTCGCGGGAAAGGAAAGGGCTACCCGCTTTATTGGAAACACGGGTGCACCTACCTAACGAAAGTGTTATCATCTTTGCGGAGGCGATGACATGGGGCGAAGCAGGATCTCTTCGCGGAAAAGATGAGGAAGCCACCCCAGACCGTCCATGAATACCTAAGAACACGGGAGGTGTGCACTGGAGGTGTGCACTGGAGACAACACTGCAGTTGTGCATCCGGCAATTCAATCGCCATGCTACGCCAACATTCAATCGCTCTGCTCAGACGACATGCGCAACACCAGAAGGGCCGTAGGGCGCGAGGAGCTTCGTCGAATGTTGCAGTCATCCCAGCAGCAAGTTTCCTCGATCGCAGATCTTGTTGGAGAGGAAATCAAGCAGTCGTTGGGTAACGCTGACCCGCAAGAGCCTCAGCCGCAAGCCATGACGTGTGCTGCTGCAGCCCGACGCTACGCTCCCCCTCCACGCCCAAGTCAGGACACTGCACCGCCGCAGTACCACCGCGAGACACCACCGCCGACCCCACGGATGCCATCCCACCCACTTGTGAACCAGCGCTACGCTCCCAGGAAGACCGACATTTCGCGCGCCCCTGGCCACTCTGCTACCACTGCGGAGAAGCTGGCCCCACCTACCGCCGCTGCCAGCACCGCCAGATAAGACTTCATGGTTTGGCGATCGACGCACCGCGTCGACAGCGGCTTGAACGACCCCGCGACACCGCCGACTACCTTACAGGAGCGCTGTGGACACCCCGACGACCATGCCTGTCGCCGTCGCCAGGCCACTACATGTCACCGCATCGCAGGCAGTACGATGGCGCCACTCGGGGCCAATCTGCAAGCATTCTCCTGAAAATTAAGGGCAGCAACCGATGGAGGTGTGGTTGCTGCACGACGAAATGCTGAAGATCATCCGCCGCCGACGGCGCCGCCTTAACGAAGGTTTAAGAACACGCGGCAAGCCAAACGGACCCCGGACGACGAGACGTCGTGACCGGAAGACTTCGCGACACGACGTAGAAGCAGCGGAACAAGCCGACGCAGCCATGATCCGATGCCGCGAGGCAACCGCAGCGCAACAACGATGAACTAGTGATGTCGACGTTATCGTCGACGGTCAAAACGTAACCACTCTCGTGGACACTGGGACTGACTATTTCGTCATCAGCGGTCCGTTCGCCGCCAAGCTGAAGACAGTAAAGACTACTTGGGCAGGCCCCCAAATTCGGACCGCTGGAGGCCATCTAATAACGCCCGCCGGAGTATACACACCAAGAGTCACCATCAATAACCGCACTGATCCTGCGAGCTTTGTAATCCTACAGCATTGCTTCGGGAATGCAATACTTGGGGTGGATTTCCTAAGTTAACATGGCGCCGTAATCGACCTGACGTCTGAGTCGATAACACTGTCTTCAGCAGAAGCACTGCCGCTCCACACGACGCCAGTGACCCATCCTTTCAGTCTTATAGAGGAGTAGGTCACCGTTCCGCTTTTCTCTAGCGTTATTATTTCCATCGGCAACGAAGAACCCACAGACATAGAAGGCATAATCGAGGGCGGTCAGCACCTCATTCTGATACGTCAGATTTGCACAGCAAGAAGCATCGCCCAGCCGCATGATGGCAAAGCTAAAGTAATGTCCAGAAACTTCAGCTGCGAATACAGGCACCTCAACTGTGGTACGATCGTCGCTGACAGGACCAATTCGTAGACGCCAGCAATGCTTTCACTCTTATTAACCCTTCGGAACCTGATTCGACGAATCGAGGTCCCTAACCAGTATTTGACGTCAATCCGAGCCTTCCGAAGCACAAGCAAGACCAGGTCGAAGCCCCGCTCCTGCATTTCAGGGACTGCTTCTCGTCGTCGTCTAGGATCCGACAGATTCTAGTCGCTACACATCGCATTATAATAGAAGAAAGCCCATGACCAATCCGTCAAAGGCTGTATCCAGTTTCGACACGACAATGCGAGGCCGTTAAAAAACATGTCGTGGAAATGCTAATTGACGACATATTCCAGCAGTCCAAGAGTCCGTGCGCGTCTACCGTGGTGTTGGTGAAGAACAAGGACAGTCCAGTACGTTTGTGCATTGAGTATTGCCGCCTGAATAAGATCAGAAAGAAGGATGTGTATCCTCTTCCACGCATAGACAACGCCCTAGATCGACTCCACAACGCAAAGTACTTTTCGTTGATGTACGTCAAGACCGGTTACTGGCAAATTGAAGTCGACGACAGAGGCCGAGAAAAGACTACCGTTATAATATCAGACGACCTGTTCCAGTTCAAGGTCGTGCCCTTTTTGTCTTAGCTCGGCAGCTGCGACTTTTCAACGTGTTATGAATGCAGTACTAGCCAGCTTGGAGTGGCAGATGTGCCTTGTGCACTTGGACGACGTTATGTGTTTGCCTCAAACTTCTTCGAACATCTCCGGATTACTTGAAGCTGTACTTCAAGCAATCAAGACCTCCGGACTCACCAGAAAAGTGCCGCTACGCGTAAGAGGAATTGCTGTTTTTGGGTTAAGCCACCAGCAAAATGACGTTCGCCCATAACCACGCAAAACCGCTGTCATCGCTGCCTTCCCACCACTCACCGATAAGAAGGTCGTACGCAGAGTTCTCGGCATGTGCGCCTAATACAGACGCTTCGTCGAAGAATCTTCATGAATCACCGAGCCGGTAATGCACCTCACGAAGACCGGCGTGCAGTTCAAGTGGGAAACCATGCAAATCAAAGCATTTCAAGAACTCAAACGGCACTTTCAGATGCCTCCGATTTCGTCGGAAACGCCGATACTGAAGTCCACACCGACTCAAGCAGAGTAGGATTCGGCGCCATCCTTGTACAGTAGACTGACGGGCTGGAAAGGGTCGTCAGTTATGGTAGCCGATCGCTATCGAAGGCAGAAGCCAACTATTCAATAACGGAAAATGAGTGCCTTTTCATGATCTCGGCTACGTCAAAGTTTCGCCCCTACCTCTACAGCTGGCCCTTCAAAGTTATGAGCGACCACCGTGACTTGTGTTGGCTAGCTGAATTAAAGAAGTCGCTTTGCACGGTGGAGCCTAAGACTTCAAGAATCAGACATTACGGTTGTTTACAAGGCCGAAAGAAAACACTCCGACGCCGACTGCCTCTCTCGTGCTCCCGTCGACCCACCGCCGCAGACAGGCCAAGAGGATGACTGCTCCTTGGGAATCATCAGTGCCGACGTATTCGCCGAGTGACAGTGAGCCGACCCGCAAGTCAGGGACTTAGTGGAATACCTCGAGGGCAGGACTGCCACTGTTCAAAAGGTATTCAAGAGAGGAGTGGCGTCCTTCTTCTTGCAAAATGGCGTTCTTCTAAACAAGAACTTCTCGCCGCTCCCGACCCTACATAACTACCCGACAGCTGGAGCCCTCGGTGTTTCCCGGGCGTTCGCAAGAATACAGGGAAAGTACTATTGGCCGCGCCTTGCCGGTGACGTCGCTGGCTACGTCAGCGCATGCTCAGACTGTCAGAGCCGCAAGAAACCGTTGACAAAACCAGCAGGCTTTCTTCAGCCGATCGAACCACCTCACCGACCATTCCAGCAAATTGGTATGGACTTAATGCGGCCGTTCCCGATGCCGATTGTCGGAAACAAGTAGATCGTCGTAGCCACCGACTACCTCACCCGCTACGCCGAAACAAGGGCCCTGCCCAAAGGCAGCACCGCCGAGGTAGGCAAGTTCTTCGTTGAGGACATCGTCCTGCGTCATGGCGCCCCAGACGTTCTCATTACCGACAGAGGTACGGCCTTTACTGCGGAGCTAACTCAGGTGATCTTGAGATACAGCCAGACATGCCACCGCCGGACCGCAGCCTGCCATCAGTGGCACCCTCTGACCAATCGCCTCACCAAACGTCTTAACAAGACCATCGCCTACATTCTGGCCATGTACGTCTTCGTCGAGCACGAGACATGGGATGGCATCCTTCCGTACGGGACCTTCGCACACAACACGGCAGTGCAAGAAACGACGCAGCTCTCACCGTACAAGTTGGTCTACGGAAGGAGCCGGGCAACGACGCTCGACGCAATGCTGCCAGCTACCAACGACGAAGGGAATCTCGACGTCGCCACTTATTTACAACGTGCCTGAAGAAACTCGACAGCTCGCCCACCTGCGTATCAAGAACCAGCACAGGATCGACCGCTGTCACTATAATCATCGGCGACGCCACAGCCCGGTGACCATGTGTGGGTCTGTACACCGATATGCCAACGTGACCTTAGTGAAAAACTTCGGCGACGGTGCTTCGCAGGGTACTTAGACGTCTCGGTGCACTCGACTACGAGGTTGTCCCCGATGGAATCAAGAACTCTGAGCGACGCCGGGCATGTTCCGAGATCGTGCATGCGTTATGCCTTAAACCTTTCTACCCGCGTTAAGGAACCTGCGGATTCAAGTTGATAAAGACAATAGCCTTTCTTGGGATACTTGAACGCAGAAATTTCGGTCTGTCTTTCTGTCCGTCTCTGTTCTTTCTGTCGGTCCCTCACACGATTCAGCCAACCGGCCAAAGTTTAAGCACTTCCTGAACGCCCAGTCATCTTGAACTGGTAGCATCGTTCATACTTTTGAACATTGTCGATCAAAAATCTGTCGACCCATATCTGAAGCGCAACATCAATACGTAAGTATTAGGTGGTGTTTTCATTCAATACAAAATACATAAATACGTAATTGTAAATACCCTAGTGTTCTTAGGCTGCGCTGAAAATGCGACGCTATGCCCGGAAAAAGCCTTCTGCCGACGATATGGTGCTGGCACCTGGCAGTGGCCCTTGGTTCTGCACAAGCTCATGTTTCCCGACGCCACTGCCAGATGGCGTCCATATCTCACGCAGCGCCTCCTGTTTTTATCAATGCCAGCTATCGCCTTTCGACGACATTTGCAGCGATGCACGCAGATACGCGGCCAATTCTTTACTTGTTTATTGTTGTTATTTATTGTTGCAAGCATGCTTTTCCATGCTATGTTTTAAGCATCGGCGCTATGCTTTTTCAGTGGGGGGCATAGCCAAGCGCGTTTCTTGTTTCAGGTTTGCTGCATTCGGTTTATGCCCACAAAGACTGTCAGGAATGCGCGGTACAGGCCGCGCCTCAGTGTCCGAGAAGCTTCACGATTTTTGTTAAGATTACGCGCAACAAGAGAACAGTCAAGCTTATTCCGGAGTTTTCGCGACCACCAGTGATAAGGCTGGGATGTTCGATTCTTGATGTATAAAAGACGGCGCGTCGCAACGATGGTCAGTTTATCGACGGCCGACGCTCTGTTCACCGCTATTATCGTACATTGTCTATTGCTGTAGTTTGAGTTTAAATTTCCCGCCCACATGTCCGGCCAAATAAATAGTTTCATCCCTAGACATGCCGACTGCTGCCTTCGTCTACGTCACGACCCCCCTCTTAATGTTCAAGTTTGCCACAAAAAAGGTATATGAAACACCCTTGACAACGATGACAGAAATAAAATTTCATGATGGGAACAGCTGGCGTCGCTAAACAAAGGTTTCGCGAGCCTATGAAGCAGCCTGCCCATGAAATTATTGATTTATTCTTGCGCTGAAATAGTAGATATGCGTGTTCTTTTATGCATGAAAACAAATGCGTGCAAACAAATCCAAAGACTTCCACAGGCTCGAAAGAGCAAACTGTGGAGAAAGTGTATATGCTATCATATTAAAGGAACAACGAAATGTAGGTTCAAGAAAGAAATAAGTGCGGAACCCATGGTACATTCCTGAAATGAAACAATTATATAATAAAATAATCTTGACGGAAACAGGTACCGTGCCCCGATTGAAGCATTCAAATGGCAAGCAGTCACAGCAATAAAGACGAAGAACATTACAGCGGTTTTAGAAACGCATGCTTCATCCGGCCAGACTTTTCATGAAGGTAGCAACATAGACCCAAAGCGAGGAACCTAACTCACATAGTAACCTACTGTTATCACTAAATATAGGAGACGAGAATCAACTTTCAGGAGCTCTAGGAGCGACGATGCAACTGATGTTTTACAGCGAAAGCTGTTATGAGATCACAACAAGGGTCGTTTCTGCGCCGTAGTTGTCCGCCGCCGCCGCCGCCGCCGCCGGTGTCTGTAACCAATATCGCACGAAATAAGAAAGAAACTAAATAAATAAAAAACACCTGTGACCGAATGGGAATCGAACCCGGGTCTTCTGCATGGCAGCTCAGCACTCTACCACTGAGCTATGCCGCTTTTTTTTTTCTTTCATGGTATTTATTAAAATGTGTGTTAGAATGAACGTAAACGGCACTAATAGTTTGAAACAAGTACAATCACACAGCGACAATAAGCGCTCTGGCGTTACTAAGGAAACACTCGACGACTAGCGAAGTGCATTAGAGCAGCGAGAGTTCATCAACTCATGTCACACACAAAAGATGGTGAGGCCAAGCACCTCACCAAGATGGGGTACCAGTCCGGTTCAAAATCTATTTCTTCATAAATGTCTTTTAGGTGAACAGCCATTCTAATAAAATGTGTTCTTGAAGAAACTGTAGGTTCTGCGTTGCGTACTTGCATACGTGTCTTCCATAGGCTGTGCATACCCATGAGGAAAAACATATCAAAGGGCACTTCATCCAGTGATGTTGGCAAAAGATAACGTATAGTGTAAGAATTGATTACAAAACGTTTCTTCAGAGCCCGTTGAAGGACATCCCAGAACAGGATAACGTCTTTGCAGCTAACAAAGCAGTGTTCTATTGTCTCCGGCACATCACATAGGCGGCAGTTAACAGAAGAAACAAAAATACCTTTTCTTTTTAACCATGTGTTTACCGGCAATGTTTCAGAGTGGAGCTTATAGAAGAATGTTTTTGAATTTGGCGGGATATACATTTTGCGCACTCGTTTCAACACATCATGGCCAGGAAGATCGGAGTACAATGAACGGTACAACGGAGGCGGAAAGAGCATAGATAGTAAATCCTTGTATAGTACTTTGCGCGATACTGTATACAAGTATTCTATAGAAAAGCGAGCTTTAAGGAACCGAATTGCGGAATAAACTTCCTGCGTGAATCCCCACAAACACGGGCTTGAAACAGCGGTGCAAACTGACCCTATGCAGGCTTCATGTCGGGTAAAGAGTCGCGTTAACGTGTGTTGTTAAGCGTTTTAGAACAGTAAAGCAAGAACCAGGCGTCACACAAATCGAATTGCGTAACGAGTGGGTCGTTCAATGCTCCAACCCATTACAAAAGCCTCAGGCAAAATTCTTCATCGTCGTCAGCCACAGCATCAACAAAGTGAACACAATGCGTTACAAGAGTGTAGCGGGTACCGCGCTTTTCTGAAGAATGACGAATAATGGCATAGTAGACGCTTCCCCACTACACCAAAATTATGATGATTTATGGCGTAGTGGGTACCATGCAAGTGCAGTTGTTGTAGTTGCCCCGAGAATGTTTAAAAAATGCTCTGAAAGGCCGCTCTCCCAGCTTTCGCTGTGGCTGTGCTGCGAGTTCCGCGCAGGCCTGGCGGTTTTTTATAAGAGAGAAAAGTAGTGCCCCTATTATTAACAGTCAATGCGCAGTCCAGTGCACGTTGATAAATTACGGCCGTCTTGTTGCCCCTTAAATAGACCCTTGAAGTAAATAACATTATACATTCATTTCTGTTTCTTTCCAAGTTATATGTGGATCAGACGACAGTCTTTAGTCGCGTACTTGCTAACACGATCTTTTTTTAGGGGCGAAGCTCCTCAAGGTCGAGGCTTGTACATCACTCCCGCGGTGTATCCCGGTGTAGCCACCAGTGTTGCCATCGATGGGTGTGAGAAATCCGCTAGAAAGCAATAAGAAATCCGCCAGATTCCGCTAGATTCTAAACATATCCGCTAAATTTCCCGCTAAGACCTATTTTATTAAAAAGAAACAGTGAAATTTCGTATGACACCCTTTATCATTCTTAAAGGCTCCCCAAAACTATTAGAGCTGAAGTAACATATAAAAGAGTCTTCCAAAGAGTGTAACTAGAATGCTAGATGCTTGAGTGATACGGTTGTCGTCAACCTCTCATAGATGAGGCTAAAAGCTACAAATGTTCACTAAGGTTGGGAGTTGGGCTAGTTAGTGTAGCATAATTCCAATGTTTCACAGCGATGCAGGGCGATTTTTCTACACTGGTTTTCAACGTTGCGATTGATTCCGGGGGCACTAGCATGGCTTTCAGCAGATGAATCAATGGCTCCTTCATGACGCAAAAAGTGTTTTCAACCGACAAAAGTGATGTCTTCTGGAGAACTGTAATGAAGAGGAGTCGCTGTCTGATTTGATCAACTAGCGTGGTAATAAATCTTATGCATCTTTCTCGCATCACAGCTTCATCTGCGAGAGAGAACCCGTCGGTCTTCTCAGCCTTCATGCTGTCGACGTACGTCTCAAAGAGATAGCCCAGATATGGACATCTGAACGTCCACCTTCTCTATCGGAATCACAATTTTATGAAGCAAGCTTGAAAGCAAGGTCATGAGGTCTTTTAGCAGCTTTGCTTGATCCACATCTATCGCCTCGAATGCCTTGTTAACCTCTGAACATCTATCAGAATCGGTCTAAAAAAAGTACCCCAGATTGATCTGATTCTCGTATACATACCGTACAGCACTTCTGCCGCGTAGCACTTTTCAGTGCGCTTCGCCATCTCCAACTGCATCTTCAATTCGGCCCACTGGTCTACGATCCTTGAAACAGCTATTTCGACGAGCGATAGCCGCCCTTGTCCTTCACTCTTGCAAAATTTTCAGTGGTTCATCGCCGCAATTCATCAGACCGTGGAACTTCTTGTATGCAATTTGCCGGGCATGGGATCTTGCCAACCAGTAGTACGTTTCCCTAATTAGGGTATTCTAAGTTTCTCGGCAATGCTTCCAACGATTGTGAATCATTGCACTGCGTGAGGCATCCGCCAGAAATCCGCTATGTATGAAAATGGCCCGTCAAAAAATCCGCTAGCCGCTAGACAATTTTTTTCTCCGTCAGAATCAAATAAAATCCGCCAGATTTAGCCGAAAATCCGCTAAATTGGCATCACTGGTCATGAGGTCTTTTAGCAGCTTTGCTTGATCCACATCTATCGCCTCGAATGCCTTGTTAACCTCTGAACATCTGTCAGAATCGGTATAAAAAAAAGTACCCCAGATTGATCTGATTCTCGTATACATACCGTACAGCACTTCTGCCGCGTAGCACTTCTCAGTGCGCTTCGCCATCTCCAAGTGCATCTTCAATTCGGCCCACTGGTCTACGATCCTTGAAACAGCTATTTCGACGAGCGATAGCCGCCGCGTCCTTCACTCTTGCAAAATTTTCAGTGGTTCATCGCCGCAATTAATCAGACCGTGGAACTTCTTGTATGCAATTTGCCGGGCATGGGATCTTGCCAACCAGTAGTACGTTTCCCTGATTAGGTATTCTAAGTTTCTCGGCAATGCTTCCAACGATTGTGAATCATTGCACTGCGTGAGGCATCCGCCAGAAATCCGCTATGTATGAAAATGAGCCGTCAAAAAATCCGCTAGCCGCTAGACAATTTTTTTCTCCGTCAGAATCAAATAAAATCCGCCAGATTTAGCCGTATATCCTTTAAATTGGCATCACTGGTAGCCACGCTAGTGCGATGACGATGACAATGCCATCAGGGCACAGCACAAGCAAGGTAACCATTATACGCCATGACGATGACGCTGATGACAATGAAGAATAAGCGCGTTCCAGACCACACATTATCTCTCTGCCATGAATGAAAACGATCGTGAACGCGCTCTTGCCCGCGAATGGCAAAACAGCTACGCCGACACCAAGCTGCTACCCCGCAGTTGAGGAGGCGGGAGGCGGCGGGAGGCGGCGGGAGGCGGCGGGAGGCGGCGGCTCAACGGCAAAAATACATTGCATATACTGTACACACGCGTTGTCACTCATTTACATGCGCCAGTGGCCAATGTCACGGGTGATTTACGGTAAGAACGATCTCCAGTGCTTTGCCTACTCTTGATGCCTTCCCACCACTCACCGATAAGAAGGTCGTACGCAGATTTCTCGACATGTGCGCCTAATACAGACGCTTCGTCGAAGAATCTTCATGAATCACCGAGCCGGTAATGCACCTCACGAAGACCGGCATGCAGTTCATTTTTAGATGCGAAGCATCTTATGCTCGGGGCTCTGTCCGTCCCTCCCGCGTCCCGCGTCCCCCGTCCCGTGTCCCGCGTCCCGCGTCCGGCCACTTTCATGAAGTAGGGAAGCACCCATTATGCGAACCAGAACACTGTAGTAATATGAAGGCCGTCAACCACTACGACAGTCATCAGAGTCATGGCCGAGAGCACAGAGAGGCTGCTTAGCAATGGCTAGGCAGGTGGTGTCTGTCGCCCAGGTTGACCCCATTCCTTGATCTTGCTTGCATCTGTTTGGAGGGGGCTTAGTCCGTCCCTCCTTCCCGCGTCCCACACCACCACAGCGTGCGCGTCCCCTCCCCTTCTCTCTCCTATACTCACCCCCCTTTCTCTCCTCTAGGAATCCTCTACTCTACGGAGCGTCCCACACCCCCCCACAGCGCATGCGCGTCCCCTACCCTATCCTCTCCTACGCTCACCCCCTTTCTGTACTCTAGGAATCGTCTACTCTACGGAGCGGCGCACGCGTCCCACAGCGCATGCGCCTCCTCTCCCCCCTCTCTCCTCTAGGAATACTCTGCTCTACGGAGCGGCTCCCGCGCCCCACAGCACATGCACGTCCCCTCCCCCTCTCTCTCCTCTCCTACGGTCCCCCGTCCTCTCCTCTAGGAATACTCTACGGAGCGGCGCGCACGGCAGGTGGTGTGACAGCTGCATACGCCGCTGGAGGCGCCACGGTAGTTCCGCGGTATGAAAATGACGGAGCACGCGTGCCTCATTCTCTCTCCTGTGCAGCGCCCGGACCGCTGCCGTGAAATGAGAACGGCGATGTTCCTCCCACTCAAGCTAATTATCTCCGCGCTACTTCGCATCTACACATGGTTCCCTTTAGCGGGAGATGGGGAATTTTTTTTGCGCTCTTGCCTTCCTGGAGCACCTGCGTGATTCTATGTGCGATATACCTGCATCGTTTACTTGATGTTGTGACTGATGATGACGATGAGGATGACGAATTATAACTCAGCTATTTCTAATGGGTTTGCAGCTTTCAAGTACCTACACGTTGTGTAATTTATATGGCGCGACCACTTGCATGTGCGAACAGCTTTTCTGTACAGCAAGCAAGAAAAGTAACGGTGTTAACATTTGTGAATTTTGTACTTTCAGGTGCCCACAATGGCAGGTTGGCAATTATGAACGGCCGACGAACTTGGGTGATGACAAATATCAGTTTCCCGCGTGTTGTCCATGAAATTATTCAATTATTGTAAGTGACACCTCGGTGATACGATCACAGCTCAAACGAATTTCGGGATGATACGAATGCTTTTTTGGTCCCGGCCAAGGCCCATCGGCCTGCACTGTAATGGAGTACGGTTGTTGCGAACCGATTTTCACCCCGCGACGTTGATGCGAACGTACGCTACCGCCCGATTACGAGGAGGTGCTATCCGCACTGTCGCAGAAGACGCGCGAAGCACGTGCGAGCGCGGGAGCGCAAGCGCGGGCATGCGCTCCTCACCGCCAAATTGTTAAAATCACGGTGTAAGAAAAATATTTTTTTTACGCTCAAAATAAATCTTCTTAAACGCATCACGAGATTGTGTGCGCGGAAATTTCGTGCTCTAATGTCCCTCCGTGTGCCTTCGCGTTTAAATTACAGAGGGAATTGGTGCCATGCTTCTTTTAAAGCGTCGACGCGGGCTTCTGTCGTTGTACTGTGGTCAAGTGTTGCTGCCACGTGCATCAGACATCCGATGAAAGGTGGACGAGGCCTGAAAGAAGGCGAGGATGGTCTTGGCGAAGGAGTCGGGCCTGACAACGTCAACATGCGCGACTGTTGAGGTCGCACTTGTGCGGGCGCGACCATAAATTTCCCATAAAACATCCCCAACACCTGCGCAATAAGAAATTAATAACATATGACCTCATCTATCGCGCCAAAGCGCTTCTTCCCTTACTTTCGCTGCAGTACCCCGGTGTCATGCGATAAAGGATACTAAAATTTCGAATGGGCTACTGCTGTCGCGGGTCAAAAGCGCACCTCGTTAATTAATTAAACACGCGCGTATGGGTTGCATCTTTACGAGTGCTCGTATGATTGCTGAGATCTAAAAACTTAACTGACAATCATCCAGAGTTCTCCCTGACTTTGCTGCGGCCCCGAAAAACAATAAATGAAAACGTACGCCAGCTTTCTTTTGTCCCATGCTAATTTTCCATGCTTTCGGTGATGCCACTTTCGGATGATACGAATATTTTTGCAAGAGAATCGACAATTGGGCTAGTTGGTTGATATTTTTGGTAGTCCCGTGAGGTTCGTATCACCGACGTTTCACTGTATTCGCGATATTTCACCATGTGCCAGTGTAAAGACGTCTACAAATAAACAGTGACCGAACAAGAATAAGCCATGGCTGTAATAAATTTTATGCGAACATTTAGGTGATACGCACGTCCGATGTCTTATGCATGCTTGTGTTGGCGATAAGTCGTCGCGAAAGGAATGTTACTAGCGCATACTTTAACCTCATGGGCCTTTTTTATCTGAGCAGTAACTGTACTTTAAGCGGCGTTGACAGCCTGGTTTACCGGAGGCTGCTTCTCCGGCCCCAGCCGGCGAAGCAGCCTCAGGTAATGTATATTTCAAGAAGGTAGGCAGCCGCACTAGATTGGTCGAGTTTTGTCTGATGGTCATGACGTGAGATGCACGGAATGGGCACAGATCGGGCGGACGACCCGTTATCCCGATAGAACAGAAACAACAGTGTCTCCGGACGACTTTGGTTGGATCGAAACGTTAGCCCTGGAGACAGTGGGGAGCAGGTGTGGCTTCTTGCGTGGGCTGTTTGGGAAAATGTCGTCTCCGTCGTCCTTCATACCATTTCCTGTAGCTCAAGGCTGCTGCAGTCACGCATAAGGCAAGCCTGGATATAGAACATTCACTTGAGATTATGATTGAAGAGGACTTTCGGCGACATTTTCGTCTGCCTAAGCGAACGGTGTGCAGTTTGAGTGAGGAAGTTGACGCCATCATTGGATGGCGGAGGTCAAGCTGCATTTCTGCAGAAAGAGATTTGTTGTGGACACTTTCTTCTTTGGGACCGGGTGTTTCCAGGAGAGTGTTGGTGGCGAAAAGTTGATCGGCTTGACAGCTCACCGTAAGCAGCATCATTCATGAAGTGGTGGAGGATACAATTGCCCTCAGCAACCGAAGGATGTTGGTGGACTTCTCATAGACGCCGGTTGCCAAGGCGATGGCGAAGGCTGGATTGCCACGACACGGCAGAATTCTTGGCGTACTCGCATGCGTGGACGGACCACTGATTGTCATCGAGAAGTCTCAAGGCGTCAGCCCAGCAGATACAGTGAGCTTCATGAGCCGAAAGAGTTATTTCTCTTAATTCCTGGCTTCTCTACAAACTTAGTCGCCACTTGTAATCCGCCATCGTGGAATTTTTAACGCGATGACATTAAAGAGCTTGTTTCGCAGAAATTCCGACGTCATTGTCGGCATCGTTGGTTGTGAGCAAAAAATCATCATCTTGTCCGTAAGCGAAAAATCGAGAAATATCGAAATAAAATAAATAATAAAAATTTCCGGTCCTAGTTAGGATCGAACCCAGGCCGTCTGCGTGGCAAGCAGGTGTTCTACCACTCAGCCACGCGTACGCTTGGAAATAATTTCAATATAAGTTACTCTGCTTGGATATGCAGTGAAAATAACTCGTCCTTTACAAACACAGGCGTCGTGTATACATACGTCACAATACAACGTGTAATATCGCAGTAAGGTTGTGTGGTACAAGCGTACATTCCCATCGGGCGTCACAACACGTGAATGTCATAACTGCTTCGTGGTTTAACCACTCATCACAAAAAGCGCACACGTTACTGAGCGTATTCACTTAAAGGGCCACTAAACCACCCCCGATATTTTTTTCAAACATTTCAAGTAAACATGCGCATCGTGTGCGGAATGCCGTCACGATCAACGATGCCACACGAGGCAGCGCTACAAGCCGCGGCCACGCCACAAATTCCAAAAAAACAATCCCTCCTCCTTTCCGAGCCCTTCCGGCCTCCGCGTGACGTCAGGATGTGAATAGGTGACGTAGAGCGCAAGTCATGCTCTATTGGTCGAACATTAACCTACGACATCCGGTAAGTCAGCAATCAGCTGGCCGCGCTGCTTGTTGTTGTTGGTCGTGTTGCCCGTGCGGAGGTGTTCTGGCACGGCGTGTCACCATACGGATCCATCATGTTGGCGATCCTTTGAAGACGCGCGCGCAACACAATGTCCATGCCGGCACGATTGGTATGAGCATGGGCCGGCACGGCAGCAGCGGTTAGCTAACAAGCGCGCAGACGACGGAGCAGACGGAGTGCGGAGTCGTGGCAACCGGAAGAAGGTGTTTCGAGCAGCGCGTCGGCGGTGACGTATGCCACGTGAGATTGGAAGGCGCGCTCGGCGAGAGGGCAAACCGGCTTTGGGAGAGGATACCAACGGAGGGTAGCGATGGAAAGAGCCAAAGGAGCGATCGCCGCGTTTGGATGATCAAACGCGTATAACTCCGCTATTACGGCACCATTTCGAAAAATTCTCACGGCTCCGTGTTCGTTGTACACTCGTATACACCTTCCCCACAACTGAATTTCGACCTCTGGGTGGTTTAGGGGCCCTCTAACACCACGTAGTGCGTGCATAGCAAGTATGCACTAAGTGGTTCGAGTACGCACTAGGGACAGGCTATCGCTATCGTGTTCAACTCGTAAAGACGAAGCTTAAGGTTCCCCCACTTTTTTAGATGCGAAGCAGCTATTTGACTAGGCTGTGTAACGCTGTCCCTCCGTGCGTACGGATGAACGCACCGCAACGCGCTCCCCTCGCCGCACGTGTTGGAGCGGTGCCAAGTAGGTCACGCCGAAGCTGCGCGCTGACGTCACTCTCTCCCTCGCCTGCTGCGCGCTCGCCGGAGCGCCCGCAGGTGCCGCCTGACGCGCAACGACAAGACCTACGCCAGCCATCGCTTCAAACGAATTTTGCAGCGCTCACCGCAGCACCCACGGTAGCGCCGTTCAACCCGTGACGCCACCCGTGCGCAACGCTGCTGCTTCGCATCCCATCAGGGTTCCCTTTGGGAAGATGGTGTAAATTTTGTTCTCTCTATGCCAGTTCCCACTGACAGTAATGAAGCGACTGCAATGGGAGTGCATGCTTTAGCGTCCCGGGGACTGAAGACAGGCTCTTTGAAGCTTTGTGTGCCTAAGGCAATGATGAACGTAATGTCTAGAATCAAAAGGAATTAAAAGTACTTAGCACAATGCATGTTTTCAATCTGTAAGCTCGGCCTTGAAAAAGCTGAGTTGTCTACTTTGGAGGTATTCTGCAAGTCGTAGTGCTAATTCGAGCAAATAACATGGTGAAATGAGTGTTGGTCATTGAACACGAAAATATGTTGGAAAGTATTTTTAACACGAAAATATTTAGGAAAATTTCGTGAGCACGCTCGGTGCTTACTATGAAGGGTATCCTTGCCCCGTCGCCGGTTCTCAGTTACTATATTCGTTTGCGATATTTTTACTCAATTAGTGTGCAATTTGTCCCACCATGGATGCGCATTACATCCTTTTGTCAGAAGGGCAGACGCAAACGCTTTCTTGTCATCAACCCCATTTTTCCTGGGTCGTGCCACGAGTCCTGGGTGTGGAGGGACATTGCACTGCGCGGGAGCCTCGCTGCACAACTTCAGCCGGGCGAATATGTATTTCGTGAGTGATCAAAATGTGTGTCACTAAGTGCAGAAAACTGACAGGTGGGCGATTAGGTAAAGGTCCAGGATTATGAAACGGCGAACGAAACGACACAAAACACTGTCGATGAAGAAGACAAGGTCTGGCGCTTTTCTTTATGTCTAAATAATAATATCTGGGGTTTAACGTCCCAAAACCACCATATGATTATGAGAGACGCCGTAGTGGAGGGCTCGGAAATTTCGGCCACCTGGGGTTCTTTAACGTCCACCCAAATCTCAGCACATGGGCCTAGAGCATTTTCGCCTCCATCGAAAATGCCGCCGCCGTGGCCGGGATTAGATCCCGCGACCTGCGGGTCAGCAGTCAAGCACCATAACCACTAGACCACCACAACGGGTTTTTCTTTGTCTTCTTCATCGTCAGTGTTTCGCGTTTTTTTTTTTGTTGCGCCGTTTCATAATCAAGAGCTGAGAACTCAGTCCTCTGCTGCGAGGTCAAAACAAGAAAAATTATAAAAAGTTGCAAAAACTTGCCGAAAATAGTCAACCTGAGCTGAGGGCAGTAAAAGTAGCCTTGTGCGCATGAAAGCAACTGTGACCTTCTTTCTTCCATGAAAAAAAGTGATATGTCGTGCGCCTAGGCGATAAAGCTTCGCCACGTGTGAAGCGTCGCTGCCACGACGGTTCTGCGGTCACCATTTTGCTGGGCTTAAGAAACGCGGGCATTAAAAGAGTACTGACACGAAATTTTTCACTTATTGTTTTATTGCGTCAAATGATAGACGAGGTCCCCAAGAGCCTAGAAAATGCACCGGAAAGCGTGAGTGCGTTCTGAAAAATTAATTACAGCATGTTTTTAAAAGCTAGTTTCGGGTCCTACTGTACCCTGACGTCACGGCAATGGGACGAGTAGCGCCACCAGGCGGTAGAATGTGAATGCGCACGCTTTCGTGACGTATCCTCGTGCGCGCGTAGCTCCATCGTCTGCTGCGCGCCGCACATGTGGCAACTGTCGCGCCGTGAACGATGGACGATTGTTTGTCAACAAACTCCGACGACAGCAACGACTTCGGCAGAGAGGAAGGTGCCGAGCTTGCCGACCCCGCGAATCATTTCGCATTCGACCCGCTTGCAAGTACGTCAGAAGACGAGTCGTCTGAGAGCGATCGATAGCGCCATGCAGACGGCTTGCGCATCGGGAATGTCGAATGGTAAGAATTCACTGTTTATTGCATGATCTTGTGCGGGCATCTTCCGGATGTTCTACAGAAGTCAACAGCGCTCATGTGGATTTCGTAATGCTATTACTTGCTTGAAATTATTGGTACTCGACGCAGATTTGACCCCGCATGTATGCTTTGTCCTGCCGCTTTCCTATGCAGCCGCACTGCGCACGCAGTATGACAACCTCCCGCTGGTCGTAACGCCTGAACATTATATCGATAACGTAATCTGCGTAGGTGCCTCTGTGGGAGTTGCCACCCGATGGACACAGACGTAGTCGGTGTGCTGTCATGAAATCGACAAAGCCGCGCTCTAGTGCTGGATGAGGCATGCCTGTGTCACCGCGCACCCGACGTTTCAGCGTGGGCGCTTAGACATTCACGCCCTCGAGATAGCGTACTACCCTTGATGGAAGATCGACCAGGTGTCATTGAGGCACCGGAAATCCACAGGTATTACTGCTGCGGTTGATCTAAGTTAGCTGTTTGTGTTGAAGCTGAAGTAGGCCAAATCGCAAGCTGTCCCTGGCATGCAGAGTGCATGCCTTCGGTATACTTCCTGCAAAAGTGTGGTGGTCGCAAGTACGACGCGTCATCCACGCACTCCAAACGTGCATAGGCGCATGTTACTTGCTAATATTGCTATGTCCATATTCCATATCGCGTGTCCAACTAAATAAAGGGAAATGAAAAAATACATGTATAAGTGGCGTTGGACACCTCCGGTCGTCGGGCAGCAAATTATGCACGAACTCGAAATCACAATATGTGAAATAATATCTGCAAGCTTAGAATAGCTGCTGCTTACATTTTAGGAGGTTCTTCACAAATGAGATCACTTTATCTCGCCTTTCACGTTCTTTGTGATTGACTTATGTACTTCATTGTTATTTTTTTTTCTCTATAAGTCATAGTTCTCGGTAGTGCCTTTGGCCCATTGGGTTGATTAAGTAAACGATAAATAAAATGAAGTGTTTCTGCATATCTGTACTTGCGAAAAAGGAATCTGCATGCTACATAACAATGACGTTTTATTTCGTAATTTTGTCTGCTCGAAAGGGCCCCTTGTCAGTAGATGGTTCCGGAATATGACTCTGTGCACACATTTGATTCAGCTGCAGGATATGTCTACCTTTACTCTTGCCACTGTATTTTTATATCGTATTGCATTCATACTTCAGGCGACATCGTCCCTTTGTAAGATGGGTCTGGCATCGCCTTGGCAAACGAAAGCGAGTGGTCCTGCCCAGCTGCGTCGTCTCTGCAGTGCGTCAAAATTTCTCTCCACAAGACTACTGCGGCTTTAAGTATACGAACGTCATGGAGATGCAGTTCAATAAAAGAAAACATGTTCAACTTGATTTATTTCTTTAGGCATAACAGCCTGCGTCACTGACCTTTCTTCTGGTCGTATGCAAAACAGATGCTATATGACCAGCACTACAGAAGGAAGTCAACACTTAGGCTAACGCACATGAAATTCAAGAAAGAGGCTGTGGTTGCTAAAGTAAGAATAAGAAAACAGAAAGAGCTGCTAAGTCTGCACACATGGCAGTAAATACGTTCTCCAGATTTCTGAGTCTTGACCTCATGGACTAGGTAGGAAGTGAACAGGAACCTGAAAGACGGCGTTAGCCTAACATATGCTTAGCTACACAATGATGAACTCATACATTACCAGAATTGCATGTTCACCATGTCTCAACCCAACTTCTGAAGTACACGGTGTAGCTATGCACGAAAACAACACTGATTTCGATAACACGTGTGAAAATAATGAGTCAAAGGCCACGGTTGGTTACGTGACAATAACAAAACAGAAAGAGCTGCTAAGTCTGCACACATGGCAGTAAATACGTCCTCCAAATTTCTGAAAGGTAGTCGTCTTGACCTCATGCACTAGGTAAAGAAGTAAACAGGTACCTGAAAGACGGCATTAGTCTGACATGCTTAGCTGCACAATGTCCTCCCTGATGAGCTCGTACATTACCAGAATTGCATGTTCACCATGTCTCAACCCAACAACTGAATCAGAACAGCGAGTTGGGCGAGTTCTCGTCAAAAAACCGAAACCGGTGTGTAAAGATACATGTACTATAAAGCACAAAAAGCAGTTCGTGCCTTGTTCAATGGGAGTAGTGTATGCCATTACACTGTTATGTGGTAAGAAATACTTTGGGCAGATGGGGCGGTGCATTAACGTGCGTCTTAGGGAGCGCCACACCGCTGTCAAGAATACCGCTAGCACGAACCTGGCTGCGCATTGTAAAACGTGCCATTGTGAGCCGATGTTTCATGAAACACAGATAGTGTACAGAAGTACTAACCAAGTCTTTCGCGAGATTGTGGAAGCATACCACACGCATGTGAACCAGAGCACGTGCGTCAACCAGACGTCGGTTGCTCTGCATGATAAAGAAGTGCAATTCTTGAACGATGTAATCAGGTGACGCCCTGTCACGACATGATCACTCCACGTGATTAATTTTTTATTTATTTACCGCATGTGTGAAGAAATAAAACCAGTTGTCAGTCAGCGCCTGTGTGTGTACGTTTCTTTTGTCCTCATTCCGGGTCGCGCTGCCCACAGCAAAATTATGTCCAACAACTGAAGTACACGGTGTAGCTATGCACGAAAACAACACTGATTTCGATAACCCGTGTGAAAGTAATGAGGCAAAGGCATAGGTCAACAAAATTTGTGGAGCTCACTCACACTTACCTATGAAATATATTTTGCTCTTAGGACTCACTCGGACTCACACTCACGAAAGCTTTTTTTTCAACTGGACTCACTCAAACTCACCAAAACATTACTGACCTGGATTCACTCATACTCAGACTCACGGCTCGATCTGAGTCTGAGTGAGTCGACTCATCAGTCCATTAGCCTAGAATTCGTTTTTTCGACAATGGTGTCAATGCTCTTTAACACCAATATCTCACGTAATCTGTGCTTTTCTAGGTGCCTTTTGATATAAAACCTTCGAATATCAGTTATGAGTGCTCGCAAACAAGGTGATTTTTCTTGAAATATATGACAACGTAAGATATATTTATCAAAAACTTCCCTGGAACAGTTGGCAGGGGGGCGGGGGGAGTAGGGATGGGAGGTCCAGGCACGTCCCTACGTAATTCTTTCCTCTGGTCAATAAATATTGAAATGGTGTGTGAACGACACTGCTTTGGAATACGTGTGAGTAGACGTGAGTGTAAGCGTGAGTCCAGGTAAGGCTGATAGTAATGCTGGAGGTGAGTAGGTAGGACCATAGGTCGGCAAAAAAAGGAAAGTGGAGCTCACTCAGACTCAAGAAATATGTCTTGCGCTTCGGGCTCACTCGGACTCACACTCACAAAAATTTGCTTCAACCCGA
Source organism: Rhipicephalus appendiculatus (assembly GCA_030522465.1). Lineage (NCBI taxonomy): Eukaryota > Metazoa > Arthropoda > Arachnida > Ixodida > Ixodidae > Rhipicephalus > Rhipicephalus appendiculatus. Next base: position 154,810 of record JALIZH010015838.1, on the reverse strand, counting down.
CTCACTCGGACTCAAACTCACCCAGACTCAGACTCATGGCACGGTCTGAGTCCGAGTGAGTGGACTCATGGGTGAGTTTGCCGACCTATGGGCAAAGGCCACAGCTGGTAACGTGACAATAACATAACAGAAAGATTCATATTGAAATATTGGCAGCGCAAACTGACGGGACACAGAAAGAGGACACAAACAAGCGCAGACTGAAACTTGGATTTATTCACAGAAGATAAGTCTGCGCAAGTTCCAGTCTGCGCTTGTTTGTGTCCTCTTTCTGTGTCCCGTCAGTTTGCGCTGCCAATATTTCAATATGAATCTATACCAACTAGCCCGCCTTACAACCCTTCAACATAACAGAAAGAGCTGCTAAGTCTGCACACATGGCAGTAAATACGTTCTCCAAATTTCTGAGTCTTGACCTCATGGACTAGGTAAGAAGTAAACAGGAACCTGAAAGACGGCATTAGCCTGACATATGCTTAGCTACACAATGATGAACTCGTACATTACCAGAATTGCATGTTCACCATGTCTCAACCCAACAACTGAAGTACACGGTGTAGCTATGCACGAAAACAAGTGATTTCGATAACACGTGTGAAAGTAATGAGGCAAAGGGCACGGTCAGTCACGTGACAATAACAAAACAGAAAAATCGACTAAGTTTGCACACATGGTAGTAAACACATTCTCCAAATTTCTGAAAGGTAGTCGTCTTAACCTCATGGACTAGGAAAGACGTGATGAGGAACCTGAAAGACGGCATTAGCCTGACATATGCTTAGCTGCACAATGATGAACTCGTACATTATCAGAATTGCATGCTCACCATGTCTGAACTCAACAACTGAAGTAAGTACACGGCGTAGCTATGCACGAAAACAACACTGATTTCGATAACACGAGTAACTTCCACTGGAGCTCGCAACTCGGGATCGCCTGCACGCTTTACGTTGCTGCCGCTGCAGACTCTTTTTCTATATCCTTGAAAGGCAACGTGATGCGCGGTTGCGGCAGTGGGGCACAACGTTGGGATTCTTCGTCGCAGATTCTTCGTCGCAGATTCTTCGTCAACAATCCGAAGCCGGTCAGCAACTGCATGCTGCGCGTGTACGCGTCCGGAGTGGAGTGGAGCGAACAGAGTATACTCCGCTTGGTTGGCGTCCAGTCTCCGCCTCGGCCGCGGCGCACGAAGTCGACCCACGCTTGTCTCAGCGCCAGATCGGACGGGAATCGGTGGAACTTGCACCTATTGTACCCCGTTTCACTGGCACAAGACTTCACAGGGCAAAATATTGGTGCCATGACGACAAATTCAAAGTCAGACGATTCCCTTGCCCTCTGATAAGCGTATATTTTGTATTCGCGTGCACGCACTCTATTCCAGATTCCGCTTACTCGCTTCACAAGTACACTGGATGACAGTGACCGCACGACCGCACGGCGCGAGCAGATGATCGAGAAGGCGACGCGCAAGCTGCCATTTTTTGTGTTTTGGTGCTTGACGTCATCACAACTAGCCAAACTGCTGCGTGAAGTCACCAGGATTAGTGCTGTTGCCTGACGTCAGGCTAGTGTTGATGTCAGTAGGGATTCCGCGAGAAAATTGACTTTAATATCAAAATAAAATATCTTATCAGCATTTGCTGAGCTTGATACTTGCTCAGGGCCATCTATGCATACAGGAGATTTGTATGACAGAGCAAGCTCGCCTTCGAAAAAAGGTGTCAGTACTCCTTTAAAGGTGGCGCACGCGTTGTTCGCTCTCAGCGGTGGGCAGTTACCCCGTCGCTGTTTAGTTGATGGCAAAATAAAGCACCTGGCATTCGCTCACCTGGTGTTGTGTTCTTCCGTCAGACATGACACAGACTGGTGAAAAAGATGCGATTTTGCCAGCGTGCAACAAGGTCCGACCTGGTAGCAATCGTGACCCGCTGACGGATTACGCAGCCATGAAGCAGCCGCTTGGGTCAACATTACCAAGGCGAACGCGACCACAAGTCTTCTGCTGGCGCAAGAACAAAAAATTTGAAATTTCATCCAGCGATTCGACAACCTACGAGGAGCGCGTGCAGGCTGTCACGAGGCTATTTAAATGAATGCGCTCTCGTGTAGGTTCGTGATGAATGACGATGACGCACCCGTCATCAAAAAAAAACGAGACCGTTTGTAGACACACACACACACAAAATATATTTACAAGATGAAAAGATAAATACAACAAACCCTTAGCACACACAACCTAAACTACAGAAGCCAATCGTGGCTAGTTAACGAAATGGGGCTAACGCGCAAGAGTTATTTCCAAAGCGTCACCATTCACGATGAGGCGCATGGATGTCATCGAGAGGAACACACGCTGGCGTCGGAGGCATGATGAGGCGGCGGCGACGCTCAGCCGTCGGTGGATAAGCAGAGGGACGCGTCCGGCGAGGCGGGGTCAACGGCCAGACGCCCTGTCGGCGTTCGCCAGCCGAAGACGAGTTGACAGAAGAGACGCTGGCGTTGCCTGGCCAACGCCAGGCGATGAGAACCGTGGGTCCGGCCAACGCCAGACGCTCGGAAGAAGGTTGTCTTGCGCCCAGGTGGGAGCCCGCAGCGGCCGTTGCGCGGGTACTCCGCCAACCGCCACTCCCGCGCCCTGGACACCTTCGCTCCGCCACGTCTCGACCACGTCTGTCCCTGGACCCCTCTGCCACCGTGGCCTTCCGCTTCCCAATTCTCGTGGAGGATGCTCATTGGCTGGGCATGCCTTCTATTTCCTCACGTGCAGTATTGCCGCATCTTCTTCGTCAATTCTCCTCGATGGAACTCACACCCGCAGTTCTTGCCGTCGTCCTTCTCTTCTTCCATTCTTCACCTCATCACATTCGCGCACTTTTTGAAACGCGCACTTCACTCATCACATGAGCCCCCCCTTTCGAAAAGTTTTTTGTTTAGAAAACTGCCGATTAGTGCGCGTTTCACCACACATTGCGCATAGCCAACACATTCCACTACAGTGTCTTACACTAGCACACTTTGAAGTTCGGACACACAGAAAAAATAAACTCGTTCAGTACACCACACACTTGTAACAGCTTTCAATAGTTATGCGGAAAACTATACAACACATCACACTTCCAATTGCATGGAAGCTTATCTGCCAAATATTTACAAAAAACCATGTCCGTTGTCCGCAGTCAAAATCCAAAACAGCAGCCCGTTATTAAACTTAACGCTCAAGTTATGGCATCCCAGACAAGCCGAACATTCTTTGTCACCTGACCAGAGAAAATAATTGGGGCAGCCTTGAAAGGACTGTCTACAAGAGGCTTCTTTGCGAGTAAGCGTAAAAAGACTCGTACGCTCCGCTAAAACGCTATTCTCTGCAAAGGATGGATTGGATCCGACCTTAAAATATTGCCTCTGGGCGCATCGAATCCAGAGCGTCCGAAAAACTGCTCCCTTTGGTCGATAAGCTTCAAATGGACCTGATTCCTTGAAAGAAGTGACTGCGGTACTCCAAGATGGCACATAGCAGATGTCGGATTCCTTACTGCTCCAATAACAGTGGACTGGTGGAATATTACTCAACTCTGGCTCACTTTCTACCAGTTCCGCTGTTGGTTTTCCTGGAGTACCAACCCTTTCATATGCGTCTTTCTGCGTGCCCTTGTCACCACTTAGTGCTGACTCAACTTGCGACTCTCTTCTGAGTTATTTGACTAATGCTTCGCTCTGTTCTAATTCTCCCAGACAAGTCGCTTCTCCGCTTGTCCGATAAGGTATGCTCTCTCTACTTTTTAGAGCCTTGTCTACATGGTTCTCAGCCATGCCCGCCCGTCGACTACCGCAGCCTGTGCTACACCTGGCTCTGCGGCAACCGACTTAGGGCCCTCTGTAAGGCTTTCGCACATTGCGATGCCGCATGTTTCTACTGCCCTCGATATGCTTGAAGACTCGGTGTCTTCTCTAGCGATTGCACCAGAGTCTTCAAAAGCACATGCTATGCGACCGTCCATCGCTCTTTCTTTAGAGCGCCCTCGTAGCACCTGCTCCTCGAGAGTCAGTGTGCGTCGCGATAAATCTGTCCGGGCGGCCGCATAACTTCCAAAAGAACTAGAGATTTCTTTTCTGGCTAAGCTGTAGCAACCTACACTTAGCTCTGACCCGAGTCCTTCGCTGGACTCACTCCTACTATCCCCCCTCTCTGTTCCCACCTTGTTGTGACAGTTGTTTATAAACGGTTCAGCAACTATGAGATTCCGAACGCATGAGTAGTCCTTTTCCGTTTTGGACATCTCGACCCATCTGTCGACGAAGCTTGTTAGCCTGGTTGCATATACTGCACGCCCGTTTCACCATCTTGCGGTTTGCTGTGCCGGAATTTCTCACGGTAGCCCTCCGCGGTGAAACGAAACCGTTGCAGCAGCGCCAACTTGGTTTTCTCATAATCGAGTGCCTCTTCTGGAGACAAACGACCAAAGACCTTGAGCGCTTCTCCACTCAAACACAAACTCAGGGCCGTGGCCCACTTGTCTTTTGGCCATTCTTGGCCGGTAGCCACATTTTCGAACCTCTTGAGGTACGCGTCTAAATCATCCCAGTTCTCATTAAACCCAGGCATGAAATCTTGGGGATTTACGTTAGACGATGCACGAACTTCTCGGCCTCGGTCAGCCACCCCTGACTCTCTGACGCCTTGAGCCTGAGCAAGTTGAAGACGCAACTGTATTGTCTTCTGGCATTCCGCCTCAAGTTTCCGTTCTAACTCCATCTGCTCCATCTTTTCTTTCCTTACTTCGCGTTCTGCAGCTCTATCTTCTCGAGCTCGAGCCTCCCGTTCTTCTACCCATGCCTTCAACTCAGCTCCCTCTAACCCCATGCGTAACGCCAGTGCCGTTAAATCTGAACTCATCTTTGACCTGTCTTTCCTACTCCAAGCGAAATGCAACCAGTGAACTCATTCAACTACTAATGCAATAAACGGCTTCGTCCTGTCGCCTTGGACGCCATTGTAACGAGCTGTATGAGGGGTGGTTAGCGGCTGCCGGTTTTCATAACGCTTCAGCATGTTTATGTGGAACAGTTTGTTGTCATGTCCCAGGTCCATTAAATAGTCGTGGTTACCCTTTTTACCAACGACTCGGAAAGGCCCTTTCCACTGCATTAATAACTTGTTCTCTGTGGTGGGGAGTAAGATTAGAGCCAGTTCTCCAACTTCTAACCGACGTTCCTTGCTCCCCCCGGTCGTAGTATTTCTTTTGAGTTTTCCTCGCACGTGACAGGTTCTCATGGGCTACTTGCAACGTCTTCTCAAGACGATCTCGTAGATCCAATACGTAGCCATACGTCGTTTTCACTTCATCGCTGATGTGTTCTCCCGCCCATATCTCCTTCAATATGCTGAGAGGGCCTCGAACGTACCTCCCATAGATAAGTTCGAATGGCGAGAATCCCATGCTGGTTTGGGGTGCCTCTCGGTATGCAAACAGGAGCGGTGCGAGCACCCGACCCCATGACTTCGGGTCCTCTTGGCATAGTTTGCGAAGCATCTGTTTCAGCGTGCCATTAAATCTTTCCACCATCCCGTTGCACATAGGGTGGTAAGGTGTAGAACTCAGGTGCTTGATGGATAGCAAGTCGTTGACTTCTCTCATCAACTCGGACGTGAAGCAGGACGCCCGATCGCATAAAATCTCACGGGGAAATCCAGTGCGTGAAAACATTTCCAAGAGGCCCTCTGTCACAGTCGCCGAATCGATAGCAGGCAGACCTACTGCGTCCGGATAACGTGTTGCAAAATCAACCATGGTGAGAATATATCGGTTACCCCGGTTAGAGACTGGTTTCAAGGGACCGATAATGTCTACCGCTACACGCTCGAATGGAGTATCAATTAACGGCATTTGGCCAAGTGGTGCCTTGCCTACTTTACTTTTTGGATACGTTCTTTGGCACGTATCACAGGATCGAACATAGCGTTTAACTTCTTCCTGGCCTCCAGGCCAGTAGAACGATCCCAGCACACGATCAATTGTTCTTTTCGTGCCTTGATGTCCTGACATCACACTTTCGTGTGCCATATCAAGCACTTGACTGCGCCGAAGTCAGTTCATTTAAGGCGTTGGGAGCATTAGAAGCTTACAGGTCGAAGCAAGGCAGTCTCGGGAAGGAAGCGGTCAATCAAATGCTCCTGTACGGGTGGGGCTTGGAGGCAACGCTTGCAACTTGAATGCAGACATTCCTGCGCTGACGCTAGTCATCTGGTGTTTGAGCGTCTGATGGTTCACAGCTTTAGGTACGGGCGAGCCTACATTCGAAAGTTCTTCCAAGCGGGTCTGATTATTTCCTCTAGCCAGGTGATCAGCGCGGTTCCGCGTCTTGTTTGGGACGCTATAACTTAAGCGTGGAGTCCAAATAACCGGTGGCTTCTTTTGGATCTTGACTGCGGACAATGGAAGTGTAGTTCTTGTAAATATTGGAGTTTATAAACTTGCAGGCAATGTGCAGTGTGACGTGGTGTAGTGGTGTATAGTTTTTCGCATGATGGTGTAAATGTGTAAATAGGTGGTGTATTCAACAGGTTCATTCTTGTGGCTGTGAACTTTCACGATCCATTTGGTGCATTTAGTATTTGGCAAATGTAGATATTTGAACAATTATTGGGGACATCACATGTTTTCACCGTTGCAGTGCAGTGGTCTTGTGCGGACAAGTGGTGACTGCGGCTCACACGCAGTGACAAAGTTTTTTTTAGAAAAAAAAATTTTTCCCAGAGGAGAGGCATGTGTGATAAGTGAAGTGGCCGTGTGCGAAGTGAAGTGTGAATCGAAAAGTGCAGCGGAGTAATCGTGTTCGAAGTGCGCGCCACCAAGACCATCGAAGAAGACGACGGAGTAGAATCAGGGCACGCGGTGGTGCGGGACAGAAGCAGAAGGAGAAGAAGCTGGTGAGACGTGGCTGGACGTCGAGGAACCAGGGCGCGGGAGCAGTGACCTGTCGGGTTGCGGACTCGAGGTCTCAACAGGCTCCCACCTGGGGCCAAACCAGCCGTCCAAGCACTTCGAGCCTAGCGTGGTCGAAACGTCGCCAGGACGTTCCCGCCAGGCGAGTCTGACGTCCGCAGCAGCGAGCGCGAGCCAGCGTTCGAGGCCAGCATGGCAGACACCATGGGTGCTCCCGGTCAACGACCTCTACCCTAAGCCGTGTTCCTGGCTGCGGCTGGCAGCGCACCCACCGTGCTAACCCTACGTCGACCGTGCCCTCCCTGCGTTGACCGTGTCCTCCCAGCGTTGAGCCTACCTCCGGGACTTGACCGCCGCTTTGCCCTCCGGTGAACTTCATATTAGAGCACTGCACGGGCTCGGGCCTACCCGAAAATTCCGGGCCCGGCCCGGCCCGCGGGCCGGGCCGGGCCGGGTAAAGTAATTTTCACGGCGGGCCCGGGCCGGGCTCGGGCCTGAAGCTCCGGGCTTAGGGCCGGGCCCGGGTTTGAGGTGGCGGGCTCGGGTCGGGCCGGGCCGGGCCTGGACTTTTCTCAGTTCCTAAAGGAACACGAAAGTGAAAGACTCAATCGGTTTAGACTGATAATGTGTACTCTGAGAACTTCATCATGATCATCATCAGCCTGTCTACGCCCACTGCAGGGCAAAGGCCTCTCCCATGTTTCGCCAATCAACCCGGTCCTGTGCTTTCTGCTGCCACGTTATACCTGCAAACTTCTTAATCCCTCACGCGTTTGCCATCTCTTGGAATCCAGTCAGTTACCCTTAATGACCAGCGGTTATCCTGCCGACGTGCTACGTGCCCGGCTCATATCCATTTCTTCTTCTTGATTTCAACTATAATATCCTTAACCCCCCGTTTGTTCCCTGACCCACTCTGCTCTCTTCCTGTCTCTTAAGGTTGCGCCTATCATTTTTCTCTCCATCGCTCGCTGCGTCGTCCTGAATTTAAGTTGAACCCTCTTTGTAAGTCTCCAGGTTTCTGCTCCGTAGGTAAGTACCGGTAAGATGCAGCTGTTATATACCTTCCTCTTGAGGGATAGTGGTAGATTACTATTCATGATTTGATAATGCTTGACGAATGAGCCCCATTCCATCCTTATTCTTCTAGTTATTTCACTCTCATGGTTCGGCTCTGCGCTTACTACCTGTCCTAAGTAGCCGTACTCCTTTACAACTTCCAGTGTCTCGCCACTTATCGCAAAGCGCTGTTCTCTGCCAAGATTGTTCCACATTACTTTAGTTTTATGCATATTAATTTTCAGACCTACTCTTCTACTTTCCGTATCCAGTTGAGTAATCATAAGCTGTAATTCGTCTCCCGCGTTACTCATCAATGCAATGTCATCAGCGAATGTCAGGTTACTGAGATACTCTCCATTAACTCTTATCCCTAACTCTTCCCAATCTAGGGCCCTGAAAACATCCTGTAAACACGCGGTGAATAGCATTGGAGAGATGGTGTCTCCCTGCCGTACGCCCTTCTTTATTGGGATTCTGTCGCTTTCTTTATGGAGGACTATAGTGGCTGTGGATCCGCTGTAGATTTCTTCCATTATGTTTATATAGGCTTCGTCGATGCCCTGATTCCGCAGTGCCTGCATGACTGCTGATGTCTCCACCGAATCGAATGCCTTCTCGTAATCTATGAAGGCTATGTATAGGGGTTGGTTGTATTCCGCGCATTTCTCTATCACCTGATTGATAGTATGAATGTGGTCTGTTGAGAAGCCTGTATGAAATCCTGCCTGGTCCTTTGGTTGATTGAACTGTAATGTCGTATTAATTCTGAGAACTTGAATATAATTAATTTCACCACCATAAGTTTATTAACACAGGAAGAAATCAAGGTCAATGTTTCATTTTAGAATTTCGTGCTGAAATCTCCGCGCGTGGCGTCACGGATGTCAAACTGTATTCGTCGTATTTTGGGTGCACTGGCTCTTCGAAATTTCCTGAACCTTGGTATGTTAAGTCTATGGGCTGCTCAGAGGTCAATTTACTTCATGTTTACCGATTAGGATTTACGTAGGCCCCAGTAGACGCCGCCAGAATCTATGACGGGACGACTTCTGCTGCGCGAATTTCAAGGTGGTGTCGCCACCCTCATTTTCGCACTTACCAAGTATTGGCACGGCGAGCGTGGTTATTTTGGAATTATAAGAGAGTATTTTGCTGATAATGGAAAAATTACTGTTCTCTTTAGTCCCCCCTTTAAGTTTATTCCAAAGACGTTGCGCATACATGTATGTTTCACATTTTATCTCGAAAGAATGGTTCTTTTATGTTGAGCTGGACATTTGGAGTTCAAGGATGGACAAGTACTGAAATATGGGGCTAATTGATTTATCTGAAGCGGGCGAGATCAATGTGAATAGACCAGACGCTTACATAGTTAACATCTGGCTATTCTGAGTTTTATTCGCATTCCTTATTATTTTATATCGCAAATGTTATTCTATGATCACAGTAATTAAATTCGTATAATAAATTTATAAGTTATGAGCGCCAGAGCTCTAAAGCTGGGAAACGACATTGAATATTCCAGCCCTCCACTAAAACGAGAGGATTGCACGGAGTCTTGTTACATAGTATCCCTATAAAGACATTTATTTTCCGTGGCTCCGTCACGGCTTCCAGTGGTCATGTCACGCGAGATGGACATGCACAGCCTGCTTTGTGCGTCCACATTGTCAGCGTCTGAGCTTTCGCCTTGTTCCGCTATAGCAGCGGTATCAAACTCACATCAGCTAACGGTCTGCATTCACGAAAATTTACTCCCGCAAGGGCCAGGACAGTGGGTAGGGGGGGGGTGAGGAATAGGTTGTACCAAACGTAACCTAATTCTGCTATTTGAAATAGCTTTCCCATATCTCATATATCGGTCATTACTGAAGGGTATTTGGTGGGGAGATTCCAACATTATGTCTACACCTACCTCCAAAATGAGTAAAATCTGGACGCCGATTCTGAAATATAGACTTTTCTTTCACGGTCATGTATCAACGCATGGTGGACGCATGGGGTGCCTCACGAGAAGATGGTTTTGACCTGTCATGACTACGTAGCTTAACCCTTTGAGGCGCTATGTACACAACTGTGTACGCCATTTGATTTTGTTATTTGTATCAATTAGGGTCTCAGTAGGAGCAAGATATATCAAGCTTTCGATGAATTGAACCTCCTGCATAATGAATTTGTCTTCATTTAACTTCATTTTGAAGTTTACTGTTGCATATGATCTCTTTGCTGAAGCCGCAAACCCTTTCGACGAGTCGTTCGACGTGCCACTTTCTGCGAGCCGCGTGAAAAGTATAATTTTTCTCTGCTCAAAATGAACATAACCAAAAATGAACTTGCACTGTATTTCTACACTGACATTACATTTTATTTATGCCAAAACAGGTACAATGACGTCGTAATAAATAGATATTTATTGACAACTTAACTGGGATTAGTTACAATAACACGCATAAATTAACATATTATGACATTAATTTTGTTGCAACAGAATACTGAGTGCCTTAAAATAACGCTGTATGAATTTGACACATTTACAGACAGTTTTTCTTAGGTGGTGCCTTAAAGGGTTAAGGGCGTACTTATAAAGAGAAAAATATGCGACGAAGGCAGTCGTGGGTGGGCCGCGGGCCGCGTGCTTTAGACCCCGGCGCTATACAGTGCGAGAGATACATGATACTGCCGCAACAGTGTTGGAATGTGCAGGAATAGCACAGGTCCATTAAAAACAAGGCGTCGGGCAAAATATATCCGCTTACGAAATGCCTGGCATGAAAAAAGACAATTACGAATTCCGTGCTATGTGATTTATGTCCATTTACCTCGAGCCATATGAGTAAGCGTCTAAAAGCTTATTCACACCTTTATTACCACACTGGAACAAACCCAGAGAATTGATCGAGATCTCTTCGCCCACCTCCTGTCAGTCGTATAGTCCAATGAACACCTTCTACCAGCACAACATCGTTAGGAAGGCGTACCCCATCCTAATATCAAAAAAAGAGAGCACGGTGCATAACGTGCATAACATACGCTGCTGGAAACTGCAAGGAGGAGCCCTCAAAGAGGAGTTTTATAGATGACAATGAAGAGCGGCATGACATGCGGGAGCGAGAGAAATGAAGGAATGAGCTGGACAGCTATGTTCATTGCAGTGGCGTAGCCAGGAGGTGGCACATCGGGCCCGTGCCCCCTTCCCCCCCCCCCCCCCCGAAATTTTTTTTCACCATGGCATACAGAGCAAAAATGGCCATTTCAAGGAGGTGCCCCTCCCGAAATCAAGGAGGTGCCCCCCCCCCCCCCAAAAAAAAAAATTTCTGGCTACGCCCCTGGTTCATTGTGCTGAAGTCCGCAGAGACATTTTAAATTTGCTGCAGTGGTGGAAGCTTTTAAAAACAAAGCCAGACGACGCCTTCACAATTTGCCAGGCAGATGTACTCCCCTGCAAGCAGCGCGAGAAACTTTAGCGCGGCAGGATATGTGATGCAACAGCCCATGGCCTGGTTAAAGCCGGTACTATTGATAATTTGATTTTTTTGCACAATGACATCTGAAGAAAAAAGCTGTAAAATATGCCACAAAAAATGCTATAGTGTATATACTATAGCGCGGTGCGATAGATAAACAGAATGCTATGACAAATATTTTTTTATTCCTTTCGGCGGCTTATACGTATTTCTTAAAGTACACACGGTGCGCGCGGTTCATTATCATTTTTGTCTTGGTTAGTGTAGGTACAAGAACATAATGAATTTTGCTTTCTTTCTGTATTTTTGTTGCTGTGGCAAGGTCAAGTACTTCTTTCTCCGTGGGCAAGGTGCTACTATGCCGAAGACAGGCGCTACATATCCAGAAGGGTACACGATTCGCTTTGCCGTTAGAGCGTGCTTTAAATTTTAATATACCGCAATGTAAACAAAGGGAAGAGAGCGTACTGTTCCTTGTGTCCTCTGTTTTTATTGCGCTCTGCATTGAAATTCAACTCATGCTGCAAGTCACTTTCTTTGCTACAATATCTGCTGCGAAACGCTCTTGATGCTCCCCATAATTGACGTTTTGGCACCCAGAACGGGAGCCTTGTTCAGAATCACTGTGAACAAGGCTCCCATTCTGGGACCCGCAACGTCAACGCATTTTTATTATCTTGTGGTCGACTTCCTCATCTTTTTATTCAATCATTCTTCGGAGCCTTGATTGCATTCCCATAGTATTTGCAGAAAATGTCGGTACAGTCCACCAGTGCCAAGCAAACATTCATTGCATCCAGTATATCAGCTCAGCTGTTTCCACCGTGATCCCCTTTTTACAAGAAATTACCGTAGGTTAATGTATAATTGTTAGCGAAGCATGCGCCTCCAAAGCGTAGATATCTGGCACTTAAAACACCTTGTTGTCGATTTCGTCTTCACGCAACACCACCTATATTATTGGCTCGGGCCCGTGTCGGGCCCGATCTTCGGTCGGGCCGGGCCGGGCCGGGTAGGCGAATTTTTTCCTCGGGTACGGGCCGGGCCCGGGTATCGCTTTGAGTCACCGGGCCGGGCTCGGGCGGGTAAGTTTAAACAAGTTCCGGGCCTGGGCCGGGCCCGGGCCGAAAATCCCGGCCCGTGCAGTGCTCTACTTCATATCCTTGAACCTGTTTTCTCTTGACTCTTTCCTGTTTTCTTTTGACTCTTTCTATAGCATTTCTAGCATGTTACGGTTTTTCCTCTTTATTATTTGGTCTCTATCATCAAATACATTATTTCAATGAATGCATAAACGGCCTCGTTTTTGCCCCGATGACGTTTCAGTCATCGCGATTCCTTTCACACAAACACGAGCGTCTCGTTTAGAGCTCTGTCTCATCGTACCGCTCGTTACACAGGCTTACCTTCGAGCCAATGACGTCCCATATAAATGGTAGGTAGGTGCGTTCATCAGCATAGCAGGTCCTCATACTTATTCGCTTCTCAAATCGCTTGCCGCCCCACAAAGCTGACACCACACTCACTTTAAAGCTTGTGCGAGCTGAGTCGTGAACATATGGTCCCCGAACGGTCAGTCATAGGTGTGCCCGCAAAGTTTCACCGTCAAGTGCAGAAGAAACACGAAAGAATACCGCAGTACGTGGCCGAGTAGCGGGCCCTTGCTCAAAAATGCGAATTTGGTGCGTTTTTTCGACGAGTAACTAAGAGACATATTTGTTTGCGGTTTAAAGAGAGTCGACAGTCAGTGGCACCTATTTTCAAGGAAAAAGCACCTCACCTTTCTGTGAGCTGTTGACCGCCCAAAAACCTTAGAATCTGCACTCGCTAATGTTACAGCTACTCATGCGAAGCCCGGTAGCGAGTTTGAGGTTGATCGACTGGCTACCAAAGAAACAGCGAATTGTTGACGCTGTAATTCTAACCAGAAGGTCAATGCATGTCCGCACGTTAATTCTTCATGTTTCTCCTGTAACTGTAACAGGACAGGGCACGTTCAGAAAGCCTGGAAGCGGTGTGGAAAACTGCAGCATATGAAAAAGCGAACAGCGCCGCACTTCCGGGTGTTGCAGCCGTCAGAACGAGCCCTGCGAAGTGTTTTAGTTAAAAAAGGTTGAAACTAGCGAGCCTACCCAGTGGAAAATCACAACAGGATACCACAACAGAAATTCTGTAGTCTTTCGTATTTTGGGACGCTGTTGTCTGTTGCACTGTTGTCTATTGTCTGTCTTGTTGTCTGTTGTCTGTCTTGTTGTCTATTGTCTATCCTTATAGTCTATTGTTGGTCGTATGGTCTATTGTCTATCGTATGGTCTATTGTTTGTTGTATTGTCTGTTGTCTGCCATATGGTCTATTGTCTATCGTATGGTCTGCTGTCTGCTGTATAGTCTGTTGTCTGTTTTGTAGTCTATTGTCCGTTTTGTAGTCTATCGTCAATCGCGTGGTCCAGTATGTCACATTATCCACTTGTGTGTCACGCCATCCAGTAGTCTGTTGCATGGTCCGGTCGTTTGTCATGGTGCTACAGCCTTGTGTTCCAACACTACTTTAGGACCGTAACCTGTTTGTGTAGTCTGCAGTAGTGAAATTCAGTTTCTTGGCAAGGCAAGCGGAAGCGTTGCAAGTCTGCTGTCATACTTTTGAGCAACAAATAATTTATTCCTTTGTGGTAGGCAACGCAAGTATGAGCTTCCCAAACCTTATAAATAAATGACACTGCATACTGAGAAATCTCGAGTGAGAGCCCTGCAGCTGACTGATAAGGATCATTTACCAAAAAAAAGTTAATTAGAAAGATTGCTACTTTGCAACAGACACTTCATGCCTCATTCTACTCTGAGGTAATCAACACCCACAGGATCAAGAACTTGTACTGCGTTTGCATATAGCAGTGCAAATAAATGAAAGAAAATTTATTGCAGCTTCACTAGCACACATGTTTATGCAGTGACTGGATTTTTAAAGGGTAGACATTGGCACACTTTTCCATGCGCATTTACATGGAACCTTCCAAGTGAAGTTGACACGTACTCATTTTTATAAAAATTAGCATTTTAATAACTTTCAAGAGAAATCAAATTAATGAAAATGTATGTGAAAACCTAGCTGGATTAATAGTGCAGGTCGACACACTTTTGTGTAAGGCACCGTTGCAGGGACTTGTGCCTCTTCTGGAGGTCCTGCAGGGAACACTTCTTCGCCTCAAGGTAGTGGATAAGACAGCCTGCGAGTACAAGGAGCAAGCATAAGTGTAATCTTCGAAGAAAAAAAAACGCACATATAAGGTACATCGTACCACTTGAGTGGGTGGGCGGGCATGGGTGTCAGAAAGCAAATAATCTCAAAAAATATTACATTACAGGCAACATTCCCCAATTTTCCCACCACTGCACTCTGTCCTTGCTCAGTGGCATTTCCAATAAATATGAAAATGTAAATCAGGAAATTATATAGGTCACTCAAGTGGCATTCTGTTTCCTTCATGGTGTCTCAGCACAGAAAGTGCGCATGCTATTGCAGTTCAGGGCTGCCGGCTGGAATGCAGAAGTACACAGCAGTGCACGGTTTCATCAGTAAAAAAGGTTCAATGCCGTGCAATAATTCAAGAAACAGGTATGTACACCGATCACTGGCCAAGGCACACCAGAGCTTGGAATCAAACATGATAGGCTTGCTGCAGTTGGTGCTGTGCATTATGGAATGCCTAACCAGGATTGGTCAGCGCAATGACTCCCAACGAACCTAAGATGAAAACAGTGTGCACTGCCAAATGAAAAAAAAAAGAAAACAAAGCTGAACATTACCAACAAGCTGCAGCACATGCCTATTATGGCAGTCAAGCAATATTTGCGCTGAACTGACCAGCGCTGTAGACCTACCACTTAATGCATTAGCATTCACCATTGCGAACAGGTGGCAAAAGCCTTGCTCCTGCTTCTGAGTATCGCTATAAAACAATATATAACTGGTTGCACACACATGCAATCAAGCACCAGATGACGGTAAACCATAAGTCGTAGGTTTCCTGGAGTGGCAGTTAAGCACTTTTTTTTTAAATTGTTGGTTCTTGTGAAACATTCTGTATGTA
Source organism: Rhipicephalus appendiculatus (assembly GCA_030522465.1). Lineage (NCBI taxonomy): Eukaryota > Metazoa > Arthropoda > Arachnida > Ixodida > Ixodidae > Rhipicephalus > Rhipicephalus appendiculatus. Next base: position 139,249 of record JALIZH010015838.1, on the reverse strand, counting down.
ATTGTATTGCACCAGCACAGGATAAATGTAAAGGAGCATTTTCTGTGCACACTTTACTGAACGGTTTGGTGATGGCGGAATGATAGCCCCCCTCCGGGCAGGGTTGCCGTTGGGTGGACATGAAAAGGCACCAGAACTCGCGCCAAAAGTAGCCAAAGTACCCATGTCATTTGATATTATCACCAAATTTCTAGCCAAATAGAACAAAAGCGGTATTATCAACAGAGTCTTTACTATTGATGAGTAAATAAAACCATTCTGAATAAGTAAAACCACAAGTTTAAAAAAGAGCCATGGCGCGAACTGGAAATTTTTGTCGCCAGCGGGGTCCAAAAGTAGCCAATTTGGCGCAAAGTAGCCACCAACGGCAACCCTGCCTCCGGGCACCATGTAATTCCACACATGACATAACCGCACAGACCTTCAGTGGTCATGGGAAGCACCTTCCACGTGCTGATCAATGCAAGAGAGAAAAAGATGCCACGCTGATGCTACAGAACAACGAAAATTGGGAACGAACGTGAGAAGTACAAGTACGTTATTCCAGAAGTCATGTGGAACGAAAAATGCACTGCTTGCCTCTCCATCGTGTCATGCTGGTCTCGTTTACCATTTTGGTGTTGCAACCATGCTCAACTGTTTTGTAATTCTTTTGCAACATTTCTTGTCACTACACAAAACACATACCTTGCACGTCATTTAGATAACTCGAATATAAGGTACTGTGTGAAATTTTTTTTCAACCCAGCCATACGTACGTGCAACTGTGTAGCTGAGAGTGAGGGAGAAAGCTATGCGCAAGCGACTACCAAAAACACCTATAAGCATAAGCCATTCAATAACATCCTAGCATTTATAAGGGTACTTGAAACGGTTGTCTGCTTTGTGTACTGGTTTAGGCTACAGCGTCATAAAATCTTTAGCACCATAAATGAAACAAGGCACCTTGTACCGAGGCGGCTATGAACAATTATCTGTTACCCTTCCACACAGCACTGCTCATCCTCCTCAACTTCACTGAGCGGGCCTAAGTCCACCAACCATAAGTGGCTGTCAGAGTCAACCTCATCCACCTCCCGCAACTGTCACACGCACCTTGAAAGCTCTACATGCACAATGTTCCACATCAATACCCCCAGCTTGCCACTCGGATCACCTGAAACTTTAGTGAGGTGTCTAATTCAACCACTCACTTTTGTGATACCACTCACCCATGTTACATGCAATATGGGTTATGGATGGCTAAAAACTGTGCAGCACTGGTATGACCTGCAGTGAATTGCAGATTTAAAGCTAGATAACAGATAGCACCCTTCATGCAGACGCGTTAAATAGGTCTTCTAATAATCTTAAAGACCTGCTCCACCATCTCAATATATTTGGACAAAATCGGCCAAATCGTGTCAGAGTCCCACCAAATGGCCTTTTGTGGCTTCTGTATTGTGCTCATAAGAAAAGAGCGAATAACTGGCATGGGGGGAGGATGAAAGAGGCTGAATACATAATGCAGCCAAGATTAAATGAAAGTGAAAGGGCAAAAACCAAGATAAGCAAAGTGGAGGAATGTACAGAGGAAGCCCTGAGGAGAGTCGCTGTGGAAATGCAGTGCTGGTGTGGCCTATGGATCCATTGTGCGTGCACTACAGTGCCCAACTTTCTTCACTCCCACAAGTATAGGGTCCTTGCACTATCACTTCTTTCATCCTTCCAAGGCGCAGCTGGTGGAACTATGCACTTCGGCACAGTTTAGTTGTGTAATACCAAGGCAAAGGCGTGCGCCATGCGCACGAAATAACTAGTACTTTACAAAATCTCCACACTTCAGCCAGAGTCATTTGATAAATTCCAATGTGTACGTATGTATGCGGGGCATCATGCCATTAAAGAAGCATCCAATGATGTTGGAGTGCTCGTCAAAATGTCTCTAATACCCCTGTCACACGGACAGCCTTAACCGCGGTTACTGCTAGCTACACAGCGGACGTAAGTGCGGTTAGTCTCCTAAATTTAGTTATCGCAAACAGAGCTAGGCAATCACGGTTTATGCTCGCAAACCGAGCTAGGCAAGATGGCAGACACCACTGCAGCGGCTTGTGCATCAGCGTCAGCGAGAATGACAACTCAAAGGTGCATCAACTGGCCAGACGCCACAACACGAGCACTAATATGCTTGTGGGAGGACAATCTAGCAGCACTGCGCTCGAACACGCGGAATTCCTGTGTGTGTGTGCGGGCACGCGCACGTGCGTACACACACACACGCACACACACACACACACACACACACACACACACACACACACACACACACACACACACACACACACACACACACACACACACACACACACACACACACACACACACACACACACACACACACACACACACACACACAAACGACACGACAAGAATTCTCAGCAGATCCAAGCCTCTCGGGTCACAGAAATCATGAACGTACATGCACGCAGACTCGATTAGAAAAAGAGAAACACACAAAACCACGTGCAGAATTCTCAGCGCAACAAAGCCTCTCGGGTCCTTGCTCAACTCACGGGCATACACGCACACTAACTCATCGATCACACACGCAAAACATAAATAAAGCACCTACAACACGACACAACGAATTGTCAGCACAACCCGTGTAGTTTGTACGACATGGATTGTCCCGACTAGTCTTGGCTCTCACGATGGCTACGTTTGCCAAGTTTGAAAGACTCTCGTTAAAAACGGCTGAAGTTCTCTATAGTATTTACACCTCATTGAAGGCTTAAAGTAGTCGAACAGTTATTGCACAACTTGGTGCGACATATGTAAGCATTCTAGTAGTATATTATTTGTTCGTTGTCCACGAAAATTGCGTGCGAAAATTTCGCTCACGCGATGACCACGTGATTGCATTGGTTTGCTAAAAACTGAGCTCGTGTAGCACTGGCAAACCGCATTCGCGTTAACTTCGGTTAATCCTGTAAACTACGGTTAAGCATAACCGCAGTTAAAGCTGTCCGTGTGACAGAGGTATAAAAGTGTAGAGATGTTTCAAAAGTACAGAATGATACGAATACTGTAGAACATTCTAGCAGTAAGGTGGCAGTAAGGTGCCTCTCATATGGAAACTGAGGTGATACCATGTATAGTCGGCAGGAAATATGTGTACCCAAAACAAATAGCTGTTGCCGAATGCATGAAATTCCTTGAACTCGCTGTCAATGCAAACTGCAGAGGCTCGTCAGTAAGTGGTGTCATGCCCATGAAACACAAGCCCTGATGGCAGGTGGGCAATTGACATAACATTCAGATGGCAGCAAGGTTGTATTCATATGCCTGAAAAGCGTCATGTTTAACCAAGCTCCAAAGGCTTATGCACAACAAAGATGTCATGAGTGAATGCTGGGCTAAGCGATTTCATTTTGTGAAATGTGAAGCATTTCTGGCACTTTCAAAGAAAAGATTATCAGAGAAAATAAGACATGTGAAGGAAAAATTGTAGCACAAAACCAATACAAAGACAGACAAGGTACACGGGACTGGCTTTGTTTTCTCTTTTTTTTTTCTAGTACGAGTCGACTTGTGACAATAGACATTGAATTGCCGTACTGCTTCACCACAAAGCACATCGTGAGAAAAAGTAGTGCATACTATTGGGAGTGAATAAGAAAAACAAGCAGAGATTTAAGGCGATCTGCGCAGTATTGTAAAGCGATTTCTCAGCAACCTATGTTTCAACCACCTCGGCGACATTCCAATCAATGCTAGGAACGAACAAAAAAATTTTCTCGTAAAAGTACTGTGGGAGGGAAAATAGTGCACTAAAATGATTTCCCACAATATTCTAGAGCAGAATCTGAAAGGGTTAAATGAAGTACAACAAAAATGTGCCTGTACATCCAGAAACAGCTCATGCACAGAAAACCAACAACTCTTCCTCAGGCCCTTAGACAAGAATTTTTTTTCTAGAAGGGGGGGGGGGGGGGGGGGGATGGGCACTTGCAGGAAGCCTGGACTATTTTAGAAAAACACTTAACTTCATTATTTCTGGTAAAACACCCCTTTCCATCTAAAGTACCGGGGCATAGGCTCCTTTCTGGCAACGGGCCTGCACTTCCTATTTACATTTCTAAGTGAATGAGAACTGACTAAGATCACCAACTGTTTTGTATTTTTCGTTGCATCATTGGGTTCAATATTTCAACAAACGCTGGTAATATATTTGGACAATTGGTAATTACCCGAGTCACGGTTGTGTCATGAACACCGCACACCTGGTCCCAGCACTAGCAACCACTGCAAAGCAAAATGCAAGAAAAATCTAGTCACATTTAGAGACAGCCTGGTCGGTAACACAGTAAATAGAAGCACATTAATTAATGTTTCAAAACAAGAATTACACACAAAAGCAAGCTGGACCTCCGAATACTGGGTCTTTCAGTTGGCCTGGTGAAGTCTGGCAAGCAATGTGTATCCTTACTCCTCCCTTATAAGTGCCTAACAGTCATCGGGCATTACATATTGAGTGACAGTGCTACCAAATTACTTTACATACATTTGGAAATTACTGCTGCTTACTTTGCAAGTGCCAGCTTCTTGGATAATATATTGAATGATGACAGTTGAAAGGTTTCCAATGTTTACAATAAAATGCACTGCTCTTACAGTAATTCTTGAGCTTCAATTTCAATGCATGAGGGCTTGAAGAAAAGCTGCGTGGAGTACCAGTGATTCTTTAAGTCAAGTTTAACAATAACTCATGTTATTTTTAAAAACCATGCCAAGTGATTGTACCCATAAGTAGCTTAGTTTATCTCATGCATTGCAATATACAAACTGAAGTAATTATGAATTTAGTAAATTCCTAGTAATTTTAATTTGCACTGACTTTGTAAGTAACATTCATGAAAACTTTATACTCATTCTAGGTGCCATAGGTGGTTCTTATAATTCCACTTTAAAAAACTCCGATAATTTTATATGCATGTTTAGGGCTTGACAAACAACATAACTATACGGCTATGCCCAGCTGTGTCTGGCCAATTTGCCTTGGTCCTCACTGGTTCATCAGTATGCCTTGGTGGCTGCTAAGCACAGCTTGAATAACAATTTGCACTCAAGCACAGTTAAAGGGACGCTGAAACAGTTTTGACGATTTTCTACAAACACATTGGGCAGGTAGACCAAGTCCTAAGGGTCATTTACAGACTGATTTATGCTCGCAGCGTAAACTGTGTAATTTATTACAGCGCTTTAAAGCTGCGGATCAGCCAAACGCGTTTTCAACTGCCCATTCACAGTACGACATGCAGTGGGCGCACGACGTCATCTGACGTCACCCTGGCGGCTGATCTCATTGGCTGTGGTGTGCGCGTAGGAAAGATCGGCCGGTAGGGTGGCGGCACTTGTCGGAGCAGATATCAACCACTCCATCTCAGTTGCCAAACGGCGTGCGTGCTGCCGGGCGCACTGGGCTATGGTCTCCGAGATTGCGCGCAACCTGTCGGCGTGCAATCTCGGAGGTCATGCTGGGCGAAGCTCAAATCGTCGAGTGTGCTCATGAGAGCTCTGCGATCGCGGCGATGCCAGCGTGTCTCATGAGTTGAGGAGGCAAGGCAGGGGTGAGAAGGAGGGTATGATATAATTGTCCGTAGCTGCCTTGGTACAGGGCATGTCGCTAAATTTGCGGTGCCAATAGTTTGATGATGCTCTAGCCTAAACGCTGACAAAGCTTCAAATAACCGTTTCAAGGTCCCCTTAAAAGGTCAACAACAGGGCTAGTTGTTGAGGTTCCATTGAGGTTATAGGAGCGCAACAAACACAGACAAAGAAGAGCACAACGAGCACTCACTCACAACTGAAAGGTTTATTAGATGAAGCATAAAAAGAAGGGGACACGAACCAAACTGTGCTGTCGCCGCCATATAGAAAACATGCTAACATGAAAAAAAGGCACGATAAAGAAGTTCGAAAAACACATTTAAAATCTTAACATTGGAAAGGCAGCAAATAGGAATGACAGCATATCTTCCAAAAAACATTCAAAAGCCAAAAAAAAAAACTAAGTGTCTGTGGGTTCTTCCTTTCGTTTTCGTGTGTCCCTTTTTGCGCAAAATTGCCATTCACAAAGTGTCTGTGTAACCCGCCTCCAAAAAAGTGGGTTTGCTTCACGATAACATTATTGCTGCCATTCCTGTGCTCACAACATTTCCCACAGTCTAAAAAAGTTAATGCCCGCTATGGCGCACAGGTGGTCTTCAGTGCGCCTTGCAAACTTGGAAAGATTTGTGCTGCTGTTTACAAGAAACTTGACAGCAGTCTTATTTCACAGAAAAGTGAATGTTGCCCGAAACAACAATCACTTTGTGCCATGCGCCTCCGACATTGCTTGTAAAATCCCTGGGACCTTAAACTTAAATATCCACTTAAACTTATACTCAAGTCTTTTCACAAATATCTCAATAATGCACTCTCATTTTTTTTCCGAGGTGAGAGTCTGGGGAGGGGTGGGGGGTGCCATGGTTTTCCCCCGCAAGCTCTTTCAGGGGCCCTTCTTGATACAGATATGTCGTGCAAGTCACATATTTTATAAAACTTTCCTTACTGTAGTGAAACCACCGATAACACGTATTTGAAGGTACAAGATATAAAGGCGTATCATAAAGCGCCAATTATGTGAGGCATTGGCATTGACCCCAAGATTGAAAAAAAAAAACTAATTTTATGCAAACATGAGTACACTCACTCAGACTCAAATTGTGAGAAAAGGTGATCCCTACAAAGCCACAACTTCTAATATGTGCATAAACAAAACAAATTATTCTTGTGTGGCTCTGTTTCAAATATCTCACTGCAGTTGCCTCCCATTGGCTACTTAAGAGAAGTCACCAATCACAGCTACAAAGCGATTAACATGAGTGTTTGAGCGAGATAAATCATCCTCAATAAAATTTCAACAGCGCGGAAAAACACGAATGGATGAAAAGGGAGCCGACATGGGCAAGCGCTGTCCTTGTCAGCTCCCTTTTCATCGATTTGTGTTTTTCGGTGCTGTTGAAATTTTCTTGATGATGAGCTACCAAGCCCAAACCGCAAGCATTCTATACATAACTTGCAAGTGACGTCAATTCCTGTCTTCCGTCCGTCTTCCGTCCGCCATTACCGAGCACATACGTCTCAGTGACCGCGCCGTGTTTACGTTCGTGCGGCACATCGTTTGGCGTAGTGCGCGCGTTTTGATGGTTTGCCTTGCGCGTATGACGAAGGAGAATCGTTCAGGACATTATGCAGACGGCAGCGAAGCCGTGTTGAATGGAGAACTCGGATCCTCCGTGTCTGCAGTGTCCGAGTCCATGGTGTCGCACGTTATGGGTGAAACAACTTCGCACGAGATTTGGAAACATAGCTTGCCTTTTATGAAGTGACGCCCGCGCACACGTGCGTTGTTCAGTCTTCGGATCCTTCCTGTTTATGCGCGCATGAGCCATGTGCTCCTCTTCTCGGACAGCTCTTTCGTGGTCGCACGGGTTTGTGATCACCTTTGGCGAACAGTATACGTCCCCGCTTCTGGACCTTTTTTATCTCATTTACACTTACTTCTCGTGCGGCAGTCAAACATCGCACAAATCGCCATTGCGACGGACGGCGTTGACGGGAAACGCGAGAGCCGCACATTGGCTCGGTGTCGTCTGCTGCCATGTGCTCGGTAATGGCGGCGCTACAGCGGCGCATATGCCGAGATCGTATCCCAGAGTTCCGCAGTGTGACGTACTTGCAAGTTATGTATATTGTGCGCATGAGCTGCAAACGGTGAAAACTAAAAGTAGTTGCTGCATGGTAGATCACTCAGTTTTGAATATCTTTGCATGCAGCAAGTTACAACTGCATGAATGGAGCCAGTTTTGGTAAACAGTAGCTCCATTCAAACTAAGAAAAACTGGATTTGCAAGCAACTAGTGACGAGACGGCAATCTCCATCACATCACTCATCGCTTTCGTGTCCAAATTCATGTCCATGCAGTTTCTACTTCAAACTTCCCTGCTTTGACCTGTATTGTTGCAACACTGGGTTTTTTTCGAAAGTCACTGTCAATGAAACTCTTGTAAACAAGGTAGTCCAAATAGCTGCTGAACAAGTAACAGATATAAAGTGCAGGATTTCTCTCCATATTCCTTGAAGTGTAGTGAACGATTTTTAAGGGGGTACCTCTCCCCTCTAATTGATGTAAAATCTCGGCAAGGTTTGAAACCCCACAGCATTGTTGTCAAGATGGCAATGCTCAAGAATTATGAACACAAAGAGGAAAGAGACCCGTCAAGGCTGGCGTGAATGACAGCTGTTCTGATGGCTGTGGTGCCAAACGCAATACGAAAACATGCTGCTGTCGAGCATTACGAGACAAAAACAAATAATAATAAAAATGCGGGGTTGATTGGGAAAGCATTTCGCAAGGCTGCTGCACAACCTCTTGAGGAGACCATTTTACTTTATTTCATTATGCGTATCGCCTCTTGACAAGTCTCATTCCACTCGAGAATCGGGACGAAAACATGCACCCAAGAAGGACGGCACCTTTTTTTCTTCGCACAATGACTTTCCGTTACATTAACGAAGGAAGCATACAGGCGTAGCTCACTTTTTCGTGGTCCCAGTCCCAGTTCAGCATCGCCGAGTTTCCGCGGCACATCGACTGTTGTTCGACTCACGCCTCCTCCATCCTTTCCTCAGCTTCTGCAGCCAGTAGACAATGTCTTAACGGGGCGTTAGCAACCAATCAAACAATGCTGCAATACTCACGGCCTCATGTGCAGTAAGTGGGTGCCGCGGGTGTTTTCCTCGCCAGCCAAGAAGACTTCGTAGTGTTCTTCTTTGTCAAAATTGACGATATCCAGCGGGCGGAAACAAAGTAGCGCCCAAGAGAATTCACTGCTGTAGACGACGAGGAAAACATTTGAGAAGTTAACACTGCACAGTTGATCTAGCTGAGCGTCGAAATAACACCATCACACCGGTCAAGTTGAGCGTGGAGCGGGAAAAAGAAAAAAAACAAAAGGAAGAAGCGCAGCGCCACCTACTGCTTATTAAAAGTGTTAAGAGTAACAGTCACAAACGTGACAAACTGTCATTAATATTGCTGTTTACGTTGCCATTATATGTTAACTTTTCATCAACGGGAGCGAATAGCACGACTGTTTTGTAATTTATACGCACTAAATGCATAGATGGGCATAAAGGCATAAAATTATGAGGAAGACCGTCACTTTAACGCCAGCGCTATATTGACGGGGCAACAGCTGTTTGCGCTGTTTGTATCCAGTGTCTCAAAGGTTATCCGCGTGGTGTTAGCAGTGCCCATTCGATTCTTATTACTTCGGCAGCGTCACTAATTGGCCTGTGTCACTAGGAGGGGGCTCACTAAACAGGTCACCCTTTACAATGCGCCTTCGCCGCTCGCGTCACACAGCCAGAGCCAGTGAGCGACGGGAGCAACCCGGGCCCGCCGCTGGCACCATGATTCTTGCTTAATTAAAATTAGAAGTTACGGCTCCATCAAAGAAGTAACGTTAATAATAAAAAAAAAACTTGCGCACTATTGAGGATCGAACCTGCGACGTCTAGCACCTTTCAATGTAAAACAGCGCGTTATGCCGCTAAGCTATCGCCGCTCGACGAGCTGTACACAGGCTTGGTAACACTGTATGTGTACTACGCGATAGTACGACGTTTGTTACAGCTGTTTTCGTACGGTGCGATACTGTCGTGTTCGTGCAGTATAATCCCCGTGCTAAGCCCGAAGTTACGGAAGAATGGTGACTGTGTATGTCGCACGGAATTCCCCAAGAGCACTACTTGCGACCGCCTGCATTCCTAAATTGAACGCAGCAGCAAACTTCAGTCCAATATCCAACGTCTGCGAAGCCGCAAATGTGATGCGTGTTTGTGTCGTCGGCTTCGATCAGTTTAACCCGAAGTTATGAACGAGTGGTGTGTATGTGTGTGTGTGCACGTGTGTGTGTGTGTGTGTGTGTGTGTGTGTGTGTGTGTGTGTGTGTGTGTGTGTGTGTGTGTGTGTGTGTGTGTGTTTGTGTGTGGGAAGCGCTTAATTTCCCATAGCCCACGTCTGCGAAGCCGCAAATGTGATGCGTGTTTGTGTTGTCGTGTTCGAGCAGTTGAGCCCGAAGTTATGAACGAGTGGTGTGTGTGCTCGTCTGTGTGTGTATGAGGCGCGTGATTTCCCATACCGCACATACATCAAACGAAAAGCCCACGTCTGCGAAGCCGCAAATGTCATGCGTGTTTGTGTGTGGATACAGAAAATGGAAAATGATTTGATTTGTGATCATCGACCATTGCGACAGCCTGGTTCGTCCATCGTGAAATATGTGTTGTGAACGTGTGTTGATGTTCTCTGCGACTATCTCGTAAAGCGTAAGAACATTCCACCAGAGGCTGGTTCACAGCTCGAAAAAATGAGTTCATTTGTGAGCAACCCCTCCTCTAAGGGGGGGGGCAGTGGAAGTTTGTGTTGGGGGGATTCGCCGTAGCACCGAATGATGGATCACTGAGTAGTACCAAAGCTACTCGGAATGGGGAAGGGGGGGTTATTCGCACTGTCCGTAGACTGTCGCGCGGCACAGCGGAGAGAGAGAGAAACGCCACGAGGATGATCAACAGACGACGGAGCGCTTTCGTGTGGCTAGTGCGGGCCCTTCCAACACCTGCAATGCAGGCAGGGGGCTTTTGTTAGCCTTTTTTCGCGATCACGATGGTTAAGAGTGGCAATGTTCAACATACGGGCGCCGTGCTCCGGTGCGCGAAAAAAATCAGTAGGCAAGCCTGCACCGCTTCAATACGGCTGATTCTATGCAATTCTAAGAAGCGGGGGTGGGAGAAAAAGAAAGCACGAACTGGACACGTGCAAATAGAGAACTCACGCTCGCGTGCGCTACGTTGGAATGTTTTAGTGCAATTCTCCTTGTTCTGAGCACCAGTCATATCAATCAGCTGTACGATTTTCTGAAGTTATCTTGGTCGAATCGGTCCTACGATCAATCTCGTAGCCAGGGGGGGCGGAGAGAGGCAGGGTTCTCTGACCACCTCCAAAATGTTGCTTAAATAGTTAAGGCCTTCAGTAAGTGGTTCTTCCCCTTTCGGAGAAAATTCCTCGCTACGTGCGTGCCAACGACATACACATAACACTCACTAACAAGTCGGTCCAACTCGCAACGGTTGAATCAAAGCAATAAAACATTTTATATAGGCCACTACTTGCCTACTACATCGCATGACATCGACTCTCAAAATGAGTCGAATATGCCTTATTTTTATTCTAAAGATGATCTGATATATGTTATCTCCTAAACGCTTCCTAATTTCACCCACCCGCCCCACCCTTCATCCAATAAACATGTCTTTCCTAACAAAACTGCAAAAAACTTCCTTACAAAACTGCCGACACCGGTGAATGATTTGTTTCAGGAGCTTAATGCTCATGAGAAATCAAATAAATCCTAGCATTGTATTCACGTGGTCAAAGTCATTAATGTTTAATATCTCTTCCAATTTCAGAGAGATTACAGAGTTCCTTCACCACATTACAGCTTGAAGCAATGTGTTTTCGGGAGTGACAAAGTGTCGTGTTTGGCGTAGATGGTGCGTTTCTACCCATTTTCCTCTTTGAAAACCGCCCATGACGCCTTTCAAGACACCAAGTGCGCGAGCTGCGTCCCACTACATAAAATAATGCAGCCGTTGTTCAACTGATAGAGAGTGGCATGGCAGCCCCAGATTGTTTGTGTTGTTGCAACATTTATTCGTAGGAAAACCTACGGGACAACTGCGGAGACAAGCGGGTCAGTGCAGCGCAGAATGAAGAGGCACTTGATGCTCGCAAATCGTACTGAGGCTGCTTCGTGTACGCCACCATATGAATGGTTGTTTTACAAATGTGTGCCCATTTCCTCCTGATTTTGCACGTAGTCGTGATCTATTTCAATGTGGAACGCGATGCCACGAAATAAAAGCGGCATGGTGTAATCACATTTGTCAAAACAAGTTCTACAGTACGCTTCCATGCCCTCCGACTCGCTCGCTATCCTCCTCCGGACCGCCATGTTGGTTTACTTCGCGCGCCACCTATAGGCCGCGGACAGTGCGAATACTCAACCCCCCGAAATTTTTCGATTTTGCATGTGCATATACACACAGGCGTGCGCAGGGGTTCCCCTTCAGGGGGGGGGGGGCGAAAGTTCTTCGCAGCGCCCCCCCTCCCTTTTATTTGAATGTAGGGGGGCTGACTTTGCGCCCCCCCCCCCCTTAAGTGACTAGGGGGGCGGCCGCCCTCGCCCCAGCTCCCTCGTGCGCTGGGGCGTACGAGGGGACTATACACATGCACTCATCCAAACGCATGCACGAACATAAATAAAGTATGATTGAAGCACGCTCCTCTCCGAAAAATATTTCGGATTGCACTACTGGTACCGTACTTGTGGTTCGAGCAAACACCACACATATTTATTTTTGTTGCCTTTCGCAGGCAGTACCAAGGCGCCGTCTCATATTGGTACCCTTACCCTCTGAGAGGGCCGATCAAAGCGTTCCCCCTTGCTGTATCAGTGGCCGCTACAGGCCCAAGACATAATTGATATTTTTCTTATTTGTGCGCATAAAAAATGACACGTTGGGCGCTTTCTGCACCAGCCGTCTTCATGAGCATTGTTTGTAAGGAAAGGATGAAAACTTCTTTTTAAGCATATTTGCCGTACCAAAACGAAAACATCCCAATCTTATCGGAAGAGATGACCAGCCTTTTCCATTATGCCACCGTGTCTGAGGAGAAGAAAGCAGCACAGCAGGAGCTCGTCGGTTGATTAATGCAGACCAACCTAGGACCATCAAAAAATTTCTTTCTAAGGTGACGACAGTTGCGAAGACATTAGAAGGGCACACCCAACAGTGTATTCAATGCTCAATCCCGGCAAGCCCTCTGCTCTGAGAACCTGTGCAATACCATCAGAGCAAATGTGTGGGAGGAACTGCAAAACTTGCAATCCTTGTTGCATCCTCACGAAACTTCAATTGCTGATGTTCTATGCAAGCAAATCTACCGGTTGAGTATTTCTGAGCCAGCATAGCTTTTGCCAAGAGCCATAAACTGTAGTATTGCTGTTTACCCAGTGAAATCACTTCAAGAAGCCACACTACTACAATTTCGTCATCAGGTGCCACTAACATCCGGCCCACTTGATGGCCAGGTGTGTGCTCCAAGGAATAACAACATTCCTCAAAATTGCAACGGTTACGTTTCATCCAGAAAAACAAGCCTCTTCCGCATGGATTTTTTCTGAAATAACAAAACATGGCACCTTCTTTGAAACGGTTACTCCTTGAAGCCGGTCGCATGTGGTACACATATACCCCATAAAGTGGATGGGGGGATGACCACCACCGTAACTCAGTGAAGATTGAAAAGCAGCTTTTTTTAGAGCGTCCGACACGTTATTCGAAGGTCACAGGTTGGTTCAGTCCCTTCCAGTGGCAAGCTGTCTTTTCGTCCACTTTACTTTCTTCACATTTATATCACAATGACTACAAAGAACATTTCCCATGCTTTCCTTCGCATTAGTGTCTTTTCATTCTCATTAATATATTGTCTAACAAAGTAGAACGAGCCCTTAAAGCTCCTCCACTTTCATTCACTGTAAGGAAGAGTTTCATTTGTGCCGCTTGGCTGTTGTTTTCTGGCCGGTCTTTGATGCCAAATTCCACGCCAGATGTACGATCAGATATGCACTATGGCTTTACTGAAAGCTCAACGACTAATAATGAAGGATTGCGCTGGTACTGCTTAGGCGAGAAGCTTTGTCAAACCAGCCTTTCTTTTAATTCAACCACTAATTTTCTATAATGATGAGCTAGAACTGGCGTACCTATGCAGTGAGCTGTGGTGGTGTTAGCAGCTTGGTTCAGGCACGATAATGGCATTTGAGGAAAATAGAACACCGCATGATCCACTCTGTGGATTTCTTCAGGGTAAGATTGCAAGTTAAGTAGCTTTTATTGCATGAGGCTGAAAAGCAGCTTTATTTCTCATTTTGAACATCTATGAAAATTTATGGGAGTGAAGTGTAGCAGGGGCATAGCAGAATTTTTTTTCGGGAAGGGGGGGGGGGGGGAGGGGTGGGGAACCTCCCTGAAATGGTCATTTTTCGCTCTGTATGCCATGGCGCAAAAAACATTCGGGGGGGGGGGGCACGCATTGGGTGTGCCACCCCCTGGCTACGCCACTGAAGTGTAGTGCCTGCCGTTACCGTAAGTGTTACACCTTTCTCTCAGCATCTAGCTACTATGGGCATTTCACCCAGAGGAGTGATGTTGCGTTACCTGTGACCGAAGCCTCGCTATCAGTGAAATGTGTCAACTGGCTCGCTGTACATTATTTGTTTATGCAATGATCTTCTGTTCAGCCTTCTCTTTTAGGCGCTCCAGAACGGTAAGCTTACGACCGTCTGGCTCTCTTTCGTTTTCTGGCCAGCTCGAAGCAGTAACATCTCAAGCTTTTCAATCTTTACATAGTTTGCAGAAGGCAGATGTACTTGTGGGGTGCAGACATCCCTCAAATACTTTTTCACCTTGCACCAGGAACCAGCTTTTTTCTCTAACATAGTGGCTCAAAAGAAAGTTCCTGCTGCATACAACAGTGGAGAGAGACTTGTCACAAACCACCAAATCTTTGCAGCACATTTTCTTCTGCCATTTCGCACGTAGTTCCTCATCAGCAGGCAATTGGCAAATCGACATGCTGGTGGCCTTTCCAGACTGCGACTTGCAAAAGGACACTTGTGTGCCCTCTGAATGCTGTAGCAGAAGCAGCAAACAAGCATGCAGTCACTTCATAAGAGTAGGCAGACTTGAAAACGAAAAGTTACATTGTGGAAACTGACTGCCAGTTGAAAACGTGGTGCATCTTGCAACAAGCTGTGTTTACGAGTAATGGTATTAGCTTTCTTGAAGCATCTGTGTACAGTGATAAGGCCAGATTGTCTCAACATGGATGTGCTCTACCCCGCTGCTTCGTACAACCTGAAGAAGTAATTAACATGAAAAATTTGTTGAACAATTAAGTGGCAGTGGCACAACCCACTTTGACAGCTTGGCTTGCAACTTTCATGTGCAGCACACTGTCATGATCATAGGGAAATGTGTCTATTGTACTAGAGCAAGGATTTTTGAATGCCCTTCCTTGTCACGCTGTGACAGTGCGGTGTATTCCATGAATCCCAAAGTATTATGTTAAAAGGCCATAAAGATAAAAAAATGTGTCTCTCAGTTTGCCAGGGAGGGGGTTCATTTAGTAGTAACAGTAATGTTGCTCTATATTGCAAAAACTGGGCTTTTGCTTTTGTAGCTCCTGCAACAAATCTAATTTTTTTAATCTTAAGCTCGTTTCATGCTCATCAGTTGCTCAACAATATTACAAGCTAGTAGTTGTAGGGTAGCTTTTCTCACATATGTTGCCTGGCACACAGTGATCAAAAGCTGCAATATATTGTAAAAAGAGGACCATGTTTATCTCTGTATCTGAATTAGGATGTGTGTGTGTACACATGCATAAACACACACGTGTGCATACTTACAAGGTATGGTGTACGTTGTATATGCTTTGCTTTGTTTTTGTAGCTTGATTCGCTCGATGCTTAAGTTTACATGAAGGGCACTACTGGTTTAATAGCAGAAGCCTGGGAAACATTGAATATTATTATTGAAAGGACCAAACAGGTGGCCACTTCTTAATAAGTTTAAACTAACAAGTGTCCCCTATGTTCATATCCACTGCACCAAAGCGCCATAAATGATAGTGTTGTTCTGATCAATGCATTCAGAACTCTTCTTCTTGCTGTGCTTGATCAATCAAGCACAGAACTGTTCAGAGCTATTCTTTCTGGATATTCTGGTGTTTTAAAGGTATGAATCTGCAGTATACCAACGAAACGTGTGTTGGGACATTGTGCCTTAGTAGTCTTTTAAAGCCTTCCGATTGTTGAGGTCAGGCCTCAGAATTTTGTTTTCTTTTCTTTTGCTTCATCTTCAATTTTGTGCTCACTTAGCCTTGGTAAATGGCCCATACATAGTCCAAGATGCAACAGTGGTTGCCAGTCTGCATGAACTCATCATCTCTTATTGCCTTTTTCTAAGGTGCCAGCTGCTGCTTTGCTCTCAGAAACTTTCATAAAACAATACCTTCTCTCAGATGAGTGCTTGCAGTATTTTTCAAAGGTGACGCCTGATACTAAGTGACTCCATATATTTATTTTTCTGGCATGCACTATATGATGCTGATGTGCTGTGTGATCAAACGATTCTTCAGTGGCTTTCATCGAATACAATGTACTATATGGCAACCCTTAACCAGTTATCAAATAACAGTGTAATATGTAGCAATGATAAATTTGAGCCAAAAGGTTTTTTGTTATATTTGTGCAGTCAGACACTTGTGCACTTCTATTCATTCTGGTTTTTCTATTCCCCTGCCATGTCAAGTGTTAGGAAGTGATGGCAGTTAAAAATGCCATTATTGAGAGAATGGTGCTATGGTTTGGGAGTGGATAGAGGCAAAATACTGACACGGATGTAAACAACACAATGCATGAATCACATGTGAACTTGCGTAGGGGAACATTAGGGTTCTTTGTTTGCTTTGTTGTCAAAGAACAATGTTACAGAAAGCAACAACAGAACAATGTTCTAGGGTACTGTTGGCTCTATTAAATGCAAAACATTTCTATGCGAACCAAAGGCACTTTGGCCATTTCTGTCTTATCTATCTGCCTACATCTTGGCCTTCTCGTGCTTGTCTGCTGAACTTAGTATACAAGAAAATTTGTATTGGAGGACATGAGTGTACGACAGCCATGATTAACAGGCCATGACATGAACAACGTCACATGCCCGTCACTGGCACAGATAATCCATGTCGAGCACAACTCATGTCGTAAATAATTCATTGTTGGCATCGATGGCATTGTCGGTGAGCAAAAAATCTCGATGGACTCAGAGAATGAAAATCACTGTTCAAGCCGGAATTACACCCATGCACTCAACCTCGCAGTCAAGTATTCTACTACACAGGCATACCAATGCTTAAAACTGCTTTGGAAAAGGACTCTACATATGTGCCATGTCGGGGTGACATCAACTACACTTGCAGTGTTAGCTATCTGCTGTTATCACAATATAATTAACATGAAATATGTACTTCTATGACTAAGCAAGGTGTATTCATGCATTGCTCGAACCCAGAGGAATACACCAACAGTCACTTCTAATAATATGCACATCGTGTCACCGTAGTGTCCACTCCATTTCGATAAAACTCACGTCTGTGCTCTAACGTGGGTGCCACTGTTACGTTGAAAAATGAGCTACCCTTTAGGCATCAGTGTAGTCAGCATGCCTGGTAAGCCCTTGATATGCCCACGACTTCTCAATTTACACAAAGATGTCAATCCACCTCCTAACGCTGGGCTCAAAGCAAAAAAAAAGGCCCTTGTGCAGCAACTGGCTGACTGACTGCTTTGCATGAAATCAATTCCCACAGTGCGTGGTGTTATAACATTGTCTCCCACAAACTGTACACTTATTTGTCCTTGTTAGCATAGTATCGGTGTGGTCATGCTTGCTTACTCAAGGACCACAGAAAAACACTCATCTTGGACTTAAGCACTTGTGAAAAATGTACTGACTGGATGCATTAGTGAAGAGATATATACGCAATTTCAGTTCACTGTGCTTGCTACCCTCTGTGGTGGCTTAGCGGCTGTAGCATCGAACTGCTTTGGATGAAGCGTGCACATTTGAATCTCTCCATGATAGCCACACTTCAATGAGCATGAAATGTAAAAACATGCATGCACTTTAAATGTGTTTAATTATGATTTAAATATACATTAAACTTCCTAATGTATAAATTATTTCCAGATTACCCTGTTACAGCATGCCTAATTAAGTTTTCACAATGTAAACCCCAAAATATTGTCTTGTCCACTTTGTTACGTAGTGGGGAGTGTGTTTTTGCATCTACGGTGAAAGCTGAAGAGACTGACAAGCTCAGACATCATGTTTAGGTCGCCAACTTGTGGCAACAGAAGGCCCAAAACAAACAAACATTTATTAGCCGGCTGATTAAACTGGTGTTACAGCCATGTTGTCTGAGGTTGACGGTCCCCTTGTCTTTCACCGCAAAAGCAAAGCACACTGCCCACTACAGTTAATTTTATCTCGGCAAGGACATACACCCATGCTGTTCTGTGCCAAGCCCAAAAAGTCAAGCATCACAATTCTTGAAATTTCGATGCAATTCTTAATTTGATCTCTTTGTGTACATGCATAGTTCGCTCCTGACGATTTCATGACAAGGGCATTCCGTGGCTTCTATATAAAATTTTTAAAATATACATTCAGATCAGCATGGCTGCACATTGCAAACTGAACAAAAAGAGAGGGCACAATGCAGGCACTGGGTTGTGTCCTCTCTTCTGGCTTTGTTCAATTTGTGCTCTGCAGCCATGTCAATAATGAGTCAACAGCTCACCCAAGCTACAACTCTATGAGTATGTTCATGACCTGGGCAGTTTCATCACGATTGCATACTTCTCTGTCTCGTGCTATAGCATGTGCATTAGTACATTGTCCAGTAGCTTTCTTTTCACAGAGGTACAGCACAATCACTTTCTGTTGGATATATATGCATGGGCATTATTTTTCAGGTCAGAAAATCCTAGTAGGAGGAGGAGGAGGAGGAATGAACTTTATTCGTAGAGACCAGCAAGTTTAGGTGGCCAGGCGTAGGCCTCCCATGAGGGGATGTCAAGGGCTTGCCTCGACACCACCTCATGGGCGTAGATAAGTTTTTTTTATTGAGTGATGTCATCATAACAGTTGTTCTTTTGTATCGAAGCTTTCTGTCCTACTACACAATTTTGTTGCATTACTCTATAGACACTTCTGCTGCCACAATTGGATGCACGCTTAGACAACAAATTTCTATTGTACGACAGATTTTTGTTGCATTACTTACGGAAGACCTCTATTGTCACAATTGACTATACGCTAAGACAACAAGTCTCTGTTGTAGCACAACACATTTTTTTCGTACAACAAAAATTTATCGTACAGTATATGGACATTTCTGAAGTAGCAGCCGGGTGCTTATTGTGACGACACATACTATACAATACTATAATACTATACTATAGTATTTACAATACTATAAAGATTTGTCGTAGCACTTCAACTTCCTATTGTTGCACAATAGAAGTGTGTTGCACACACTTCTGTTGTCACAATAAAAGATAGGATGCACAATTGAAAAGTGTGTTGTCTCAACAAGAATGTGTAGTAACAACAGAAAAATCCTTTTGTACAATTGAAATTTCTGTTGCGCTCAAGGCCAGTTCTGTTGTCATTTTCAACTGGGTATTAAGATCAGCATAACAGACCTCTCCCGGGTACCTCACAGCGTGACGTCATGGAGGAGGTGCAGCGGCGCAGGGCTGTGCAGTGATACTCCAAAAAGTATTCCGGAATACAGATATCGAAATACATCGGTTGAAAGCCTAAAATACAGATACTGAGATACATTTGTCTTTGACGTAACGGGATAGTTCGGAGATACTTTTGCAAAAAGACGAGAAAAGTATTCCGTAATACAGACACAGTGATACAGATACTGAAATACTTCTTTTTATTTCGGTAGATGTTCAAACTCCGCAAAAATGTTTATTAAGTGGAGCATAGTATTTTAACTGCAGCAGCGCATTGAAACTTGCCATTTATTTGTTTATCACAAACTTGCACTTCCGGGGCCTCTTGACGCACTGCTCAAATTGTGATGCACCGTTTAGATGAACCCTCTGGCAATAAATAAAACGCATTCGAGCTTAATGAAACGTGTGGAAACTATCGAGAGACAGATAAAGAGAAGAGGAGGGCAGTGAGGTTAACCAGAAGGTAGTATCTGGTATGCTACCCTGCTCTGGGGTTGGGGAATATGGGGTTGAAAGATAGAGAAAAAAATTCGGCAGATTCCACGTACCTTGGGAATCGACGTTATGCGAAGCATGCGGAGGGAAGGTGGCTGCGTTGTAATGTTTTATTGAGTGAAACGTTACGAAATTACGCTAAAGATATGTACAAATGTTGAACGCACAGACATGTTCCACAGTCGCATATGTTTTGCATAAGAAGTTGTTTACAGTTGCGTAACGATGCCAACAGCAACATGGGCAGTAGCAACACCAGAAGCGGTAAACTGATATGTAGCGCTTGTGCTCGCCAGGATGGTAGCCCTGGACACTACAGCATATATCAACTTCAGTGGATGGCGGTTTACTATAATTGATGTTAACCCAGCGTGACGGCTGTATCATCGGAGTACATATGTAATGTTTATAAAATTGGATAGCCAGCACTGCAACGACAATTCACGTTTCACGAACATTAGGGTCCATTCTAAAAGCAGTTCCGAGACCTGGCGTGGCTCTGTGGTAGAATGCTTAATTGCCAAGCAGAATGCTTGGGTTCGATCCCTGTTGGGACCATGACATTTATTATTTGCATTCGTCCCGTCAACCCTGCTGATGACGTCAGCTTTGTAACGCTCTGGCGTTAAAAGTACGAATGTTTGTCTCGCCGTTCCTGGGTAGTCTAAACTGTCAATCACCTGTGGCACATACCCGCCCCGTGGTATGTGCCACATGATTTGCCCGAAAGAGTTTGACGACGTGCGCGACGGGATTGTCATTATTCATGTCACGACCAGCGAGTCATATTCGTCAAACCATCTTATTCTCACATACTAATTTTGGTCTACCCCAAGTTAAAGGGGTATTCACGAGAACACCCAGACGTAGGCGGCTAGATAGATAGATAGATAGATAGATAGATAGATAGATAGATACGCAGATAGAAACGCTAAAAGTGCCTGCAGTACGCAAAGAAATGCTTCGCATTTAAAAGTCACAGTTTCACCACGCCGAAGCAATGAATGCGATAGCAAGAAATTGGTCACAAGAAGAAGGAGAAGCAGCTCGATACTTGCAGCGCTCCGTCGCAGCACAAAGAAGGCCGCTCGAAAAGGACGCATAGGTATACACAGGACAAGCGTTAACAACTGGCACAGTTGTTACGTGTTTGTACTTGAGCAACGCGCTGCGAGTGTCCACAATGCAGAAGGCGACGCTGTTGCTCTTGTTGCCTTTCACATGCCTCCTACCCACACAGGGGCATTGGCCAAGAATTGGTGATATAATACTGTTGGACTTTTCGACGCTGTTTCATATTTCGTTTTCTTTTAAACTGCGGCACGTGGAATCACCCCTCTATGTCTCCTGCCACGCGGTGGCGTCTGACGCCAAGTGTGCCCGGCGTTCTTCTTTTTTTTTCCTTCTACATCAAGTGGTACAGAAGGAAGCCACTTTTCATGCGCCTCTCAAAGACATTTACCAATTTGAGAACAAAACTGTAAAATCGTTGCGTGATTGAAAACACAGTAAAGCTGTTCCGAGATCTGCGTACCGCGAACGGCAAATGGTGCATATGAACAGCTCGCCGTTATATCGCCGGCACAAGCATGGCGTGTGGCTGTGGTGGCTAACGTAGGTGGCTGCGGCGCGTGGGGTCACTGGTTCGAATCCCCGATGAGGTGCTTTGGAATTTGTTCTGTGATTTATTTTTCTTTATGCCTTATATATATATATATATATATATATATATATATATATATATATATATATATATATATATAGTACATATAAATATCCGGGGCATGACGGCGACGGCAAAAATCAGCCGAGAGAGTCCATATAATTGCCATCGCAACAAAAAAAATAAATAACATGGCAAAAAATCACAGCGACACACACGCGCACACACACACAATCACAGACACACACATACACGAAAACGAGAGACAGAAGTACACGTTTCTTACCTTGAGATGTACTTTAAAGTTTGACGTCGATATCCGCGAACCAGAAATTACCTTTCCACAAAGTTTGAATTCTGCTTTCAGCACCGAATCAAAGAACGTGCCATCCAGTATAGACCGTGCTGCACGGCCTTCACCGTTCGCCATTCCTCGGTCATGTGACGTGTGCTTCGGTGGTGCCTTGCCCGTCGTCGCTGTTCCCAAGACTGCAGCTCATGCGGCTAGTGTCGCGACTCGAGAGCTAAACCGCCCTACTGTACAACGAGACCTCACTTAACTAAAGTAGAGATGGCTCAGCCAAGTGTTGCCAGACGAGGACTGTCTCGCCCGCAAAGAGCGCTGAGATTTTATTGTGGCCGGTGCAGCGTTGACAGGTCATCGAACGGACATCATGTTAAAGGGCGCCGCGCCCGGCGTCCCCACGCACAGACATTTACACACGACCGGCTGGCGGAAAGCCACTGACCATGAGAAGGAATAGCTCCTTGCAAAGTTACTTGGTGGGCACGACGTGGGCGCTTCGGCACTCCGTGGTAGAACAAATTGCTTCGATCCGTTCGAAGATGCCACCTTGAAAGCCGCCTCCCGAGTTTCGTCTGCGCCGGGCCAGATGGCTGCGGATTCCACTGTTTTACCTACGTGCAGTGGAGCGCAGCATGTCAAAACTACACTATTCAGACATTGGTTTCCTAAAATCACGTTCACTGGGGGTGAGATGGTTTCAGCCCTCCTAGATCGCTCCTGCCAGCTCTCTCAAAACCGAAAGTGGGAACAGGGACAGTTGCTCATTACACAGACGGCTCGCTGGGTGCTGTCCATAATCCTCTCTGGGGTGCGCTAAACGGGCTTGACTTCCAAAATGCCGCGCCGAGGTTGTGGCGTCAGCCTTTATACTCCCATGCACAGCCCATGATGGCGGCATTTTCAAAGCGAAAGCTCTTATGAGATCAGAACACGGGCCGTTTTTGCGCCGTAGTTGTCCGCCGCCGCCGGTGTCCGTAACCACTATCACTCGAACTAAGAAAAAAACTACATAAAAATACCCATGACAGAATGGGAATCGAACCCGGGTCCTCTGGGTGGCCAGTCCAGCACTGTACCACTGAGCTATGCCGGTGCTCGAAACTGCGTTGCAAACTGACCCTATGCAGGCTTCATGTCGGGTAAGGAACTGCGTTAACATGTGTTGTAAAGCGTTTTTGGAACGATAAGGCAACAACCGGGCGTCGCACAATGCGAATTGGGTAACGAGTCGGTTGTTCAATGTTTCAACCAATTAGAAAAGCCTCAGGTGTAATTATTCATTGTCGTCAGCCACAGCATCAAGAAAGTGCACATAATGCCTTACAAGTGTGTAGCGGGTACCACGCTTTTTCGAAGAATGACAAATAATGGCATAGTGGACGCTTCCCCCACTACACAAAAAAATATGGTGATTTATGGCGTAGTGGGAACCATGCAAGTGTACTTGTAGTAGTTGGCTCTAAGAATATTCAAAAAAGGCTCTAGAAAGGCCGCTGTCTCAGCTTTCGCTGCGACTGTGCTGTGCGTTTCGCGCAGGCCTGGCGGTTTCTTTTCTCCGATGAAGAGGTCTATAGGATACTACTGCAAGCAATCGCCGCCTGGAGCGAAAAGGTCATTCTTCGTGGGGGCCATCCTAATGCTCGGTCAAAGTTTGAATAAAGCTTTCATCACAACCTACGCTACCAGCACCCACTTCAGCAAGCCCCAACAGGTCAAGTAGGCTCCCGCGATGCGGGAACCTGGTACCACGAAAGACCATTTGACGCTTGTAAATCAACTAGGAACGCACCTTGACATGCTGGACGGGTGGTGAAAGCGCGAGAAAGACGGCCGTCTGCGAGTCACTGCGACCGCAACTATGGGAAATACATTTGGAAGTGCCACCGCTTTGAAAATTGAACGCGCGTGAAGCCTCTGTTTCAAGGCGGTCTGCGCAGGGGTAAAAATTACACCATCTCCCGCTAAAGGGAACCATGTGTAGATGCGAAGCAGCGGGTGCTAACGCTTACACTGGCGGCGGCGTTGACGCTGGCGCTCACCGCAGCGTTGTGCAGGAGAGGTACCTGGGGAGGCGCAAAGCGCGCAGTGATGGACCGGTGTTTCCTACTGGAACATGCCAATCGCTGCTAATGGGCAATGATAGACAGAAGACTCTGACTGGACACAGAGACCCGCAGTCCGCGTTTAGTTAACGCGCACGCTGCGAATTTTTATTGTTCAACAACGCACAGGAGAAATCTCCCACCGGCACTACCATGCAGGTCAAGATCCAGTGTCATTTATACGGGGTGGCCAGTGAACGGTTGTGCAGGGCGAGCAGCAGGTTTTTTCAACCAAGAAACTCACTAGCAGATGCTGCCTGCGTCGGCGCCGCTAGGCGAGAGAGGGGGGGGAACGTAGTAGAGGAGAGAGAGGGGGGGGGACGCGCATGCGCAGTGGGGGGTGTAGACGCCGTGGGGAGGGATGCCTAGAGGAGAGAGAGGGGGGAGAGGAGATTTTTTTATTTTTTTAAAGGGCTTGCACATGCGCAGTAAGGGTGGTCACGCCGCACACCACCACCACCGCCGCCACCGGATTGAACTTCGCCTTAAGCTGCTTCGCATCTAATAAAGAGTTGGCTTGCCGCCAGAAAAAAAGGGAAAAAAATATTAGTCGCGCTGCACTGGTCTTCAGAAAGATCCAAGAGCGCGACTTTCTTTGGCAGAGGCCGATCGGAGTCCGCGGTTCTCGCGTCGGCGGCATCGGGTGCCTTCCCACATGGGCCATTCTGTGCGTGTGAGACACGATCGCCGCACTCCCTATGTCATCGACCGTTGCGCGTCTTTGCTTGTTTAACACACACAGAAAGAAATTTTTTTCTTTCCCCTTTGGAAACACGCCTCAGACCATATCCGAAAAAAGTCACGCCATATCCACGAAGCGAATGATGATGAGTGGGCGAAGCGTGATCGTTTTCATCCATTGCAGAAAGAGAATGTGTGGTCTGGAACGCGCTTATACTTCATGGTCATCAGCGTCATCCTCATCGTTATCACGTGTAGTGGGTACAATCCACCATACTGGAACGCGCTTATACTTCATCGTTATCACGTGTAGTGGCTACATTCCTCTATACTGCGTCATCGTCATCTTTATCACGTGTAGTGGGTACATTCCACTTATACTGGAACGCGCTTATACTTCATCGTTATCGCGTGTAGTGGGTACATTTCCACTATACTGCGCCATCGTTATCTTTATCGCGTGGAGTGGGTACATTCCACTACATGTGGCTACCTACCTACCTACCTACCTACTACTACTACTACGACTACAGAGGAGGGACAGACCCACACCCTAAGGAGCTTCGCTCCTAAAAGTAACGAGAAAACTGCGTCCCGCACAGTATCGCGATACAACCGATACATCGTTAAAGTATTTCACTACTGAGATACAGATACATTTTTGAAACGTATCTCGATACAGAAATACAGATACTCAAAAGTATCTCTGAAATACTGTCGTGATACTCTTGTATCGCGATACTGCCGAGCCCTGCAGCGGCAGTAGTTGGCTAAATACCCCCGCTGCTGGCTCAGCGCGGTACAGTCGCGCGCTGTTTGGGGGGCAAGTTTTTTTTTTAAAGTTTAGTCTGGTTTTCACCCTCTAACTTTAGCTTACTGTTGGAAGAGTGGTTGTAGTATGTGTCAGAGATTATATAAGTGTGTTGTATTCTGCGTTACGAAATTTATGCCACGTTGGGTGGCTGTTTAACTTCGAAAAAAGAACGCACGTGGTGGCCTGTGCGAAGAGGAGCAGCATCGTCTTCGAAAATGTTCCGCGTTAGTTGTGGCGTGTGGTGTGCGTTGAAAGAAATTGACGATGTTGGCTCACCTATACGGGCGGTGAAACTGACAGTATTTTGTGTTGTGTGCGCTGTATGACTAACCATGCATCTTGTTTGCGAAAACATTGGCGTGCGTAAGAGGGCCATTTGCAGTGACGTTTAATCGATGGAACATGATGATTTAACAGCGTCGTGAAGTTCGAAAATGAGTTTGACGCGACGAATAGATGAGTGTAATGGGCGGCCAGAAATGTACGACTACGTCTAAATACACTTGCCAATAAAGATTTCTGTCTGTCTGTACGCATGAACGCCCAGTGTGTTTTAAGATTGCCGGAGCTGCATGTAAGGATTCGCCACGGTGCATCCACATACTCTTTAGAGGTGGATGTTCTTGTTTGTCACATCCTTGTTACCTCGGCTCGGTCTTTATAAAGTGACAATGCACATTCGAATTGTGTGTATTAAGTCTAAAGCAGAGAAATAAGAGTGTACACGTGTACGCATAAGATACAGTGAAGGCACCACACAAAGGATTATTTATATAATTAAATTACTGTGTTTAACATGGCAGAAGTGCTGAGAGGGTTATGAGGAACGTCGTAAGGGAGAACTTGACTTTAATTTTCAGGGAGATTCTTTAAATTTATCCGAAAGCACGGCAATGAGTGTTTCGTTCTTCTTTTTTTCTATTTATCTTCGTTTAAAACCTTGGACGCGAGATAGAATCTAACCCTCTATTGCATGAATTATGAGAAAATCATTTTAAAATTTTTTTGATCATTTTCATCATCAACTACACGAAGAAGAACATGTACAAAAATTTTCAGATTTATTGTGACTGTATTAATGAAGATAAATGTTTGTGCCAAATATGGCACACTATGCACATGGGCGAGCAAAATTGCTGCCATGGCATAAAAAAATTCTCGTTGATTGCGGTTTTTTGGCGTCATTTGTGGAATAAAGCAAAGCAGTTGCCTTCTGTGTTCAGGTATAATTGAACATTTTGGTTAGTGCATCTGACTGCCGACTACTACGCGCAAGATGGCCGCTTACATGTTTGCCTGTTCGCATGGTGCTGCCTTCCTATACTTTCCTGCCCGAATTACCAACCGCTGACTTGTGGTTGTGAGCGCCAGTTGCCGACAAATCGTTAAAGCTAAATATCGCCGTGCACTGGTTAGACCTCACATAATTTTTTTCTTGCACCCACGCCAAAATTGTTACAAAAAATTGCCAGGTACTGTTGCTGGCACTCGAGACTTTCGTGAAGCATCTCAAAACCTACCACAATAACTGAAACCTGGCAAAACAGAGCTGTGCTGAATGATCTCAGAGGGGGTTTCTTTTTGTTTGTATTTGCATTGTGCCACAAAACACCGATGGCATCATATTGCACATTTCATCACTCCCAAGCATACTGTACCAAATATGGCACAAAGCGATTTCCGACTTTATACCGTAGTGGGAAACGGAATTGAGAATAGTCTCAATGAGCATGAATTTTGAAAGCCACGAGATATGTCAAAATGATTTTTAAATGCGAAGCATTTCTTTGCGTACTGTAAGCACTTTTGCGTTTCTATCTACGTATCTATCTATCTATCTATCCATCTAGCCGCCTACGTCTGGGTGCTCTCGTGATGGCCTCCTTAACTTGGGGTGGACCAAAATTTGTATGAGAGGGTAAGAGGTATTGGCGAATATGTCTGGCTGGTCATGGACATGAATAACGTGAAAATCCCGTCGCGTACGTCGTCAAACTCATTTCTCCACAGACGTGTGGCTCATACCCGTATACAACGGGCCGCGGAAGGCGCGTATGTGCCACAGGACTTTGACAGTTTATATCTACCCAGGAATGGCGAGTCAGGCACTGGTAATTCGGTGGCGTTGACACAGGTACTTTAAAGGCGAAAGCGTCAAGAAAAACGGAACACCGGCGGCGTTGACGTCACGAATACAAAGAATAGAAATCGGAGTCCCAGCTGGAATCGAACCCAAGAATTCTGCGTGGCAATCAAGCATTGTACCACAGAGCCACATCAGAACTCGAAACTACTTTAAAAGAACACCCTATGCAGGCGTATTGTTGGTGAAACGTATATTGTGGTTGCAGTGCTGGCTATCTAATTTCATAAAGATTAAATACGTACTCGTATGACCAAGGAGTCATGTCTGGTTAACGTCAGTTGTATACTTAAGTGCCATCCACAGTAGTTGGTTTACGTAGCACTATCCAGGCCTACCATCCTTGCAAGCACAGGCTCTACATATCAGCTTACGGCTTCTGGTGTTCGCAATACCCATGTGTCTGTTGGCATCGTTACACAACTGTAAACAACTGGTTATACGAAACGTATGCGACTGTTCAACATGTCTGTGCGTGCAACATTTGTACATATCTCTAGCGTCATTTCACAATGTTTCACTCAATAAAAAATACAACCCAGTCACCTTTACTTCCGGATGCTTCGCATAACATCGATTCCCAAGGTACATGGGATCTGCCGAATTTTTTCTTGATTCTGCAATGAGAAAGGGTTTCAAGAAAAATATAGCAGTCACTGTTGTTTGTGATCAGAGCTTGCACGTGCACTGTGAAATCTATTTCATGTCTAGATTTCATACACCTCTTGGGATGGCAGCGCTTTTTTATATTTAGTGCACGTAACCATACGGATTACTCTATGTCACATTCTCCACTGGTCCTCTTGCACCCGCTATAAAAAATGTTAATCGGTATGTGCCAAATATGGGCGCCACGCAATAGAGGGCAAATCCGTGACCTTGCGCGCAGCACCTATAAACCATGTTTCCGCCAATGCTGTACATAGTTTAGAAGTGTAGCCTAGGTGTCGTAACGGAATTGAGTGTGCTCACAGTCATGCTATGCAAGTATTTCTCCTAACACCAATCATCATGAACCTGTTCAACATTCGCTTTCGAGGAGCCTAATATATTTTAAGGCTGCCATCCATGACGAGCGAATCACGATACTTTGACCTAACGGAATCATACATTATAGGCGGTGACTCTTGCTTTAAAGCTGTGAGTTCAGAATGTAGCAACTTGCAGAAAGTTATATCGAATGATCGCAGACACATCCAGCAATGCTTTACAGAAAGATCCCGCCGGCGGAAGTTTCTTGCCAACCAGCGCCTGCTCCAGGGGCGGGACCAGTGGGCGGAACACTCTCCGTGACGTGAAACTGTTGCCAAACAGGGAGAGGTCTATTGTAGAGCGGTCTTCTTGTGCAATGTAGCTTTACACAGGAGTCGCCGTCCCAGTTACATCCCTGGTTCAGTTCTGTTTAAATATTTTCCCACTGCAGTGCTCCAGAAGACTAACTTAACGCTGAGAACCTATGCTGGACAACCTGGGAGGCCGCGTGGCGTTTATTCTCTGAAAGTTGAGCACAACACTCAGTGTCAGCGATGACCACTGTGCCTGCTTCCTTAAGGTGGCTCAGCATTGCTAGGGCGCAACTGGCTTCAGCTAATGTGCGTCAACTGTTAGCGCATGCACAGTTGACGTCTTCAATAACAAGCTAGGAACCATTCGAGGCGAGAAAGCTACTCTCTTCTTCAAGAAGAGCAATACTCCAAAACATTTCACAGCTCGTTTTTCCTCAAGGCGCTAGTTGAGGAAGAGCTGTCGAGACGGGTACAGATGTTCGTCTTGGCACGAGTTAGGAGCATTGAGTACGCCACTCTGGTAGTGCTTATCTTGAAGCCCGATGGGTCGATAAGGGTATGCCGGGATTACAAGCTGACGCTGAAACCCATTGACGCGGAACATTACCGGTTACCTAAGCCCAATGAGTTGTTTGCAGCCCTTCACTGGTGGACAACAATTTTCGAAAGTGGATGTCAAGAAAGCTTACCAACATGCAGATATGGACACGCAATCAAAAGAATACCTGTCGCTCCACACACACAGGGGCCTTTGCGCCATGACTCGCTTCTCTTGGAAAATCGCTTTCGGTACGCGCGATTTTCCAAGAGATTATTGATAACCTCTTGAAAGGGCTGAATTTTGTGGTTTGATATATTGAAGGAATCTTGATTGCCCGCCGCAAAAAACAAGAGCATTTGCACAACCTAGACTCAGTTTGGAAAAAGCTGTCAGAGCGTGGCCTTCGTGTAAAGCCAACAAAGTACTATTTTTTGCGAGCAGCTGACGAATTTGTGCCATGTAACCAACAGGCACGGTATCCAGCCGACAGACGATCAGCTGGCCGCAATAGCCAAGGCCCCGACACCAGCCGATAAGCATCAGCTTCAGTCACTGCTTCGTCTTATCAATTACTACGGGTTGTTCCCAACTTATCCACTGACTCTCTCCCTAAACAGGCTTCTGCAGAAGGACGCTGCCTGGGATGGGAAAGTCAGGAAGCCATCAATGCGGACTTACAACTGAATATATGTTAACGACCAAGGGCACAAAACGTTTTTCATCAATAAATATGGCATTTCCATGGGGGCTTCTTTAGAAATTATTTTCCATGTATATAAGGTCGACGCTAGAGGCTTGTAAGGAAGGTGTTTATGTGCAGAAATAAAGGATTTGCATTGGTTCTCAGGTTTCTTTGGTTCTTAGTGATTCACACCTTAGCAAGATGGACAAGCGTTTGGAATGCGCCTTAGGTAATTTGATAATTAAGGTGTTTAGTTATGTGGATGATTACTTGATTTTCTGTAGTGGTGAGGACTTTGAAATCGTGTTAACTTCGGTAAGCAAAATATTTCAAGCAAATGGAGGAGTGCTGAAATTGACTAAAGAATTGCCTGAGAATAGTACAATACAATGTCTAGACATTTCCTGAACGTTTCAGAAGCACCAAGTACGCTGACAGTATTCTTAGGGATCTTCGAAACCACTGTTAATTTTATCGAAACACTGGAAGGTTGTAAAAAACGGTATAGCCATGTCTTGCCTTAAGTCGGCCCTCGTGAAGTCGTGTGACCACCAAATGAGTGATAGTTTTAGTGCACAGGGTACGCATCTTTTATATGTAGGTTATCCTCTTGTTGCAGTGGCCACTGTCGCTGAACGTTTAAAGAAGTTTTTTTTCCTTGAATCCGAGCATGGTTGCAGACAGCGATAGGAAGAAGCGGGTCGTAGGTATACTGTACATTCATTGTATATCTCACAAGCTAAAGAAAGTAGGAAGTAAATACGGCATTAATGTTGTTTTTGCGGCTGCCAAGAAGCTAGGTAAGATTTGGGCCGCTCTACCGAGAAAGATTAAGCGAGTGAAAGAGAAGAAGCAGACCAATGTTTGTTTTGTAAGACACACAAGTTCACTGATTGCTGTAAAGGTGTAGTGTATCAGGTTCCTATCAGCTACTGCCGCTTCCACGTAAGACAGACGGGGCATTGCATTAACCATAGATTATTGGGGACATAAGAGATTGCTAACTCTAGGCTCACCTTCTAATCTTTCTTTACATTGTCGGTAGTGTAAGTGCGTGGCACAATTCGATCAATGAGCAATATCGTACCGGCATAGGAATGACGAAACGTGTCTGATGATTGAGGCATAGCATATCAAGAATAGTGGTAGCGTATGCACGAGCCCACCACCGAATAACTTGTATAAAGATGAAATACAATGCCTTAACAGTTATCTTTCACGTATATCAGCTACTGCCGCTTCCACGTAAGACAGACGGGGCATTGCATTAACCATAGATTATTGGGACATAAGAGATTGCTAACTCTAGGCTAACCTTCTAATCTTTCTTTACATTGTCGGTAGTGTATGTGCGTGGCACAATTCGATCAATGAGCAATATCGTACCGGCATAGGAATGACGATACGTGTCTGATGATTGAGGCATAGCATATCAAGAATAGTGGTAGCGTATGCACGAGCCCACCACCGAATAACTTGTATAAAGATGAAATCCAATGCCTTAACAGTTATCTTTCACGTATATTAGCTACTGCCGCTTCCACGTAAGACAGACGGGGCATTGCATTAACCATAGATTATTGGGACATAAGAGATTGCTAACTCTAGGCTCACCTTCTAGTCTTTCTTTACATTGTCGGTAGTGTAAGTGCGTGGCACAATTCGATCAATGAGCAATTTCGTACCGGCATAGGAATGACGATACGTGTCTGATGATTGAGGCATAGCATATTAAGAATAGTGGTAGCGTATGCACGAGCCCACCACCGAATAACTTGTATAAAGATGAAATCCAATGCCTTAACAGTTATCTTTCACGTATAAATCCATGCGTAACAGATTGATAGGTTCGCCTGCTGCATGGGCATGCGCAGATAAGTTTTCGTGCCTTGTTTCCCTTCCGCCTGTGTGCGCATCTTCAGTTTTTAGTCGGTGTTTGTGCCGTCTTGGCTTCTTTCTTGTGTCTGTAAACCCTGTCTTTTAGAATGAATACTTACCAACTAGCTCAGCCATGTGTTATTCTAAACTCTCAAAGGCCACGCACGTACATGCTCGGAAGCATTCCTTCTGACCTACTAAGGTTTCTCAGCCTGGTATGTATGTGCCGTGTCTATAACCAGAGCATCTTCATGCGATTAGTTTGTGTCAGTCACACAACCATTGTTAAAGTTGATGCGGTGGTCATGTTCCTTACAGTGTTTCGTGAAAATCTTGCTATTTGCATTTGCATTCCTTTATTTGCTTCATTTGTTCAGGTGCAAAATACAATATAAATAGATAATTTCAGTGTGAATGTAGTGGCACTTTGTCCTAAAGGAGTACTGACACAAAATGTTGAAGGTGAGACAACTTATAGGATAGATTTGTGTGACACACGCATCGTCTACGAAATATCAATGGATAATATAGCCTAGAACATATTTTAAATCAATATTATTGCGATAGCAATTATATGGACAGTCTCGACGGGTTTTTGCCGTCGCCGTTGCCGTCGTCATGTCGCGTATGATGTCCAAGTTGATAAGAGCCCCCTGCGCATCGTGCATTCTACCAGCGGGTAATAGCGCGCGAGCGGGAGCGATGAACGCGGCTGAAGCGGAGAACAAACGAGGTGGCAGGCGCATCCGATAAGATCCCCCCAACTGTTCGACCTGCCCTGCCCGTCGTTCACGAGCGTGAAAAGAAGCGAGCGGGGGGGAGGGGGGTTCCCTCGAGCGACCTTCGATTTTACGAGCGCGGTCGCCGCGGGCGCGTCCCTTATCTCCCATCTCGGCAGCCGACAGCGGGCGGCCGCTATACCCTTCTACTTGCTGCGCTCTCAACGCGAAGAGAATGTGGTGTGAAGAGTGTCCCTGGAACAGCCGTATTCTCTTAAAAGAGCGTTTTCTAGTCTTGTGTGAGATCGGATCCAAAAGAGTTAGCTTCCTGCCTCATTTTGTAAACATTACAATTTGTTGCTATCGCATTCATTGCTCCACCCTTGCGGTCAAACTGTGACTTTTTAAGTGTAGGTCGCCCCACTGCATGCAAAACACGCCTTAGGTTTTCGTTTAAACAGCCAACCACTGTTTCTGCGTCACCGGTTTGTGTTGACTTCCATGATCCTTACGAGCATTCTCTCCTAGCAGATCCTTTCAACAAAAAGCAGGGGCACACTTGCATGGGAGTACGAAAAACTGAAATCTTTGCCCAGCCAGTGCATTTTCGGGGACTTCACGCAAATTTACGTCTCAGAGGGGGATAATAGCAGCACCCAGGACGATTTCGTTGAAAAGAGTTGTCAGTGCGGGGCTGATGTGCTTTCTGTTTTCTGTGCTCATGTGGGCAGCTATATTAAATGCGAAGCATTTCTTTGCATACTGTAAGCATTTTTGCGTTTCTATCTATCTATCTATCTATCTATCTATCTATCTATCTATCTATCTATCTATCTATCTATCTATCTATCTATCTATCTATCTATTTATCTATCTATCTATCTATCTATCTATCTATCTATCTATCTATCTATCTATCTATCTATCTATCTATCTATCTATCTATCTATCTATATAGCCGCCTACGTCTGGGTGCTCTAGTGATCACCTTCTTAACTTGGGGCTGACCAAAACTTGTATGGGAAGGTGAGAGGTATTGACGAATATGTCTGGCTGGTCATGAAATGAATAACTTGAAAATCCTGTCGCGTACGTCGTCAAACCCTTTCCTGCAGAGACACGTGTGGCACATACCCGTATACAACGGGCCGCAGTATGCGGGTATGCGCCACAGGTGTTTGACAATTTATATCTACCCAGGAACGCTGAGGACAGACTATATTAATATAAATGTGAGAGCGTCAACACTCACGTCGGCAGCGTTGATCCGACGAAATCAAACAACAAATATCAAGGTCCCAGCAGGAATCTAACCCCAGCAATCTGCGTGGCAATCAAGTATTCTACCACACAGCCACGCCAGGTCTCGGAACTGCTTTGGAAAAAGACCCTACCCTATGCAGGCGTAATGTTGGTGAATTGTCAATTCTGGTTGCAGTGCTGGTTATCTAATCTTATAAACATTACATACGTACTCCTGTGATTTCGGCCTAACGTCAGTTGTATACTTAAGCGTCAAGCACTGAAGTTGGTCCACGAAGCACTATCCAGAGGGCTGCCATGCCTCGCAAGCACAAGTGCCACATATCAGCTTACCGCTTCTGATGTTGGTAATACCCATTTTTCTGTTGGCGTCGTTACGCATTTGTAAACTGGTTATATGAAGGACATGCGACTGTCCAACGTATATCTGCGCGTACAACATTTGTACATGTCATTAACGCCATTTTGTAACGTTTCCCTTCAATAAAAAATTACAACCCAGTCGCCTTTCCTCCACATGCTTCGAATAACATCGATTCCCATGGTACTTGGGATCTCCCAAATTTTTTTTTATATGAAAGCCACTCTTGGTCTCACCTCTCTCAGCACTTTATGAAACTGAAACTGTGACTGAGCACTACAAAACCGTCTCCAAATGATTAACTGTCGCGCACTCGAGCAAACAAGCTTTCCAACTAGGATAGGTGGGTCGTTAGCTTCTTACTGCAACAAAAAAAAATGCAAAATTTTTTGTGTCCATGCTCCTTTAATTTCAGTCAGCAGGAAACAGAGCAGTGATGTTTGATGGATGAGGTAGCTTGATGTCATGGACATGATGACTCACTTGCACTTCAGCAGATTTTGGACAATGGAAGCCATAGTTGGTTTCTGGAGAATTGCTAGCCAAAAATACAACTAACCTAAGCTTTCATAGCAGCTGCCTCAAATGTTTCTTCATGTGCAGGACACAGGGGTGGACACTGAATTTTGGTGTCTTAGATTGGAGGCTACAATAAGTCACTGTTATAGCTTTTCATTCTAGGCTGCATAGTGTTTCCAACATTTTGCACACGTCTTATTTACTTACATAACATTCGCAATTATGAATTCTTTCTCTAAACAGTTTTTTTCTGTGTAATGATCGCACACATAATTTTCTGTCGCGTTATGGCAATTATAATAGCACATGCTTGCTGTGTGAACTGGCCAGTGCACAAATCAACGCAGTCGCACCTTTCTTTGTGCAGTTTTAGCATGAATCCTGTGTGCGAGTTTGACTGCCATTAGCGATTATGAGATGTGCTCTGACTTGACACTGTTACATGTCATATCTTTAACAGTCTCATGTTAGTCTGTAAAAGTGAGATTAGATGCACTTATCTCAAAGTAGCCAGGAAACTGGCCGCACAGAGAGGTGTTCGAACGAGCGCAGGTGCACCTTCACTGCTCTCACGTGCACAACCTATCTGTCGCTGTATGTGCTGTATGAATCGACGACATATCATTTTTGCATTTCCATTGTTAAATTGTTAATGCAGTGCACGTTTGCGGAACGCATTTAACTTTATGGTCTGAGCACTATCTGCCAGCTCATCTGAGCGTAGCAACAGGTAAATTCTCTTCATCACTGCACATATTCAAACAAACGTTATGCTCCGCTCTTTTTATGGGCCTTCGCAATCCTAATTTATAACTTTTTTTAGAACGAGTGTAGATTCACCGCTGTTTATGCTGACAAAGTTGTCCAACAATAAGACAATGGATTAGCAACAAAGTTTTCAGAACAGGCCTACTGGAGAGCTGTCAACCAATGGCATCGGTTGCCACCAAAGTGTTGGTGAACATGTTGCTGCAGGATCAGCGATTAAAGGTCTGCAGGCAACATGAAAACTGGCAGACCTGTTGTTTTTTCTTCTTTCCTGCCCTTTAATGAAGCCATTGTTTGTGAGAAGCCAGGTAATAGAAAGGTAAAACTTAGAGCTTTGGAACATACAAAAATGGCGTCAGAAATTATAGATTCCCTTGTGGATTTCGGTTTGTGCATCGTTTTGAGCTCCTTTCTCATCGTCCAGATTAATTTACCTTTTCAGGCACAGAGAGTTTTGAGCTAAATAGTTTGCACAGTATGTAAAAAAGTCAGCGTATATATATATATATATATATATATATATATATATATATATATATATATATATATATATATATATATATATATATATATATATATATATATATTGCAACAAGCGGGTTGTCCTACGAACACTTGTTATTAATCTTCGCGAAGTATCAGCAAAAAAAATTACACCATCTCCCGCTAAAGGGAACAATGTGTAGATGTGAAGCAGCGGGCGCTAAAGCTTACACTGGCGGCGGCGTTGACGCTGGCGCTCATCGCAGCGTTGCGCAGGAGAGAAAACTGGGTAGGCGCACAGCACGCAGTGATGGAGCGGTGTTTCCTACTGGAACATGCCAATCGCTGCTAATGGGCAATGAGAGACAGAAGACTCCGGACTGGACACAGAGACCCGCAGTCCGGCTTTTAGTTAACGCGCACGCTGCGAATTCTTATTGTTCAACAACGCACAGGAGAAATCTCCCACCGGCACCATCTTGCAGGTCAAGATCCATTGCCATATATACGGGGTGGCCAGTGAAGGGTTGTGCAGCGCGAGCAGTCGGTTTTTTCAACCGAGAAACTCGTTAGCAGACGCTGCCTGCGTCGCCGTCGCGAGGCGAGAGAGGGGGGAGCGTAGGAGAGGAGAGAAAGGGGGGGGACGGGCGCATGCGCAGTGGCAGTGGGGACGCAACGGGCAGGGATGCCTAGAGGAGAGAGGGGGGAGAGGAGAGAGATGGGGGGACGCGCATGCGCAGTGGGAGTGTGGACGCCGCGGGCAGGGATGCCTAGAGGAGAGAGGGGGAGCTTTTAGGGGAGAGAGGAGGGGAGGCGCATGCGCATTGAGGGTGTGATTGCCGCGTGGAGGGATGCCTAGAGGAGGAGAGAGAGGGGGGAGAGGAGGTTTTTATTTTTTTGAAAGGGTTTGCGCATGCGCAGTAAGGGTGGTCACGCGGCACACCACCACCACCGGATTAAGCTTCGCCATAAGATGCTTCACATCTAATAAGTTGGTTCAAGCAGAAACCCGGCACGAACTACCCGAACGTCAACGTCTTCTTTCACGAGAGCACAGAGCTCGCCGTAAAGACAAATACGAAATTTCCCTACAGCCCAAATGATGGCGAAGCATTCCTTCTTCGTTACGGAATAGTTTGACTCGGCTTTCGTTCGGGTACGGCTGGCATATGCGACAACGTACTCGTCGCAGCCATCTTTACGTTGAGCGAGAATGGCACCGAGACCGATGCCGCTAGCATCCGTGTGAATTTCCATAGGCGCATTGGGATCAAAGTGGCGGAGTACTGGTGGTGATGGGAGTAACCGGCTCAACGTCGTAAAGGAGTCGTCGCAATGGGAATTCCAGGCCGAGAGGTCAGCGCTGCCGGAAAGAAGCTGCGTCAAGGGGCGATAATAGAGGCGAAATTACGAATGAAACGTCGGAAATAGGAGCACAAGCCTACGAAGCTACGCAGCTCCTTCAGGGTAGTAGGCTTTGGGTACTCGGCAATGGCACGCAGTTTGGCAGGGTCTGGTGAAATTCCTTATTTTGAGACGACGTGGCCCAGAATGATAAGTTAGCGTGCGCCAAAATGCCATTTCTTCAAGTTTGATTGCAACCCTGCCGAAGTAAGGCACTGGAGGACTTCTTCAAGGCGGGAGAGATGGGTCTCAAAATCGGCAGAAAAGACCACTATGTCGTCCAAGTAGCAAAGACAGTTGCGTCATTTAAGTCCGCTAAGAATACTGTCCACCCATCATTTCAAATGTCGCAGGCGCATTGCGAAGGCCGAACGGCATGACAGTAAATTCGTATAAGCCGTCAGGGGTTATAAACGACGTTTTTGGACGGTCTTGTTCAGCTATCGGCACTTGCCAATATCTAGAGCGCAAATCATGAACCATAGGTTGGCCAAATCAGTAAGGTAGAAGATGACGTCAGTCAGCTTCGCTGGGTCATCCCACTTGTTAATCGCGCTGGCACGTTCGTAGTCTACCAGCCAGTCCTCGACATCAGAGATCTTCAGTGCCGCTGTAGACTGGAGGGTCGCGCAGACGAAAAAAAGCCAGAGCACATGGCAGTCGGGGCCGTGGAGGAGGCTTGCTAGGGATCGACGCGCTCGATCCTGGTGGAATCAGATGCGGAGCTCCAGGACGCGGGAGGGGGATTACCCAGCAGCTCCGCCAAATGCAACAAGCGTGTTGTCCTACGAACACTTGTTATTAATCTTAGCTAACTGCTAGTCAAATAAACTGCTTCAGGCAGAAACCCGGCACGAACTACACGAACGTCAACGTCTTCTTTCACGATAGCACAGAGGTCGCACCGATGTGCTCCGGTACTATTACATATATATATATATATATATATATATATATATATATATATATATATATATATATATATATATATATATACTCACAGTCCACCCTTTTATCAGAGACACTGATGTAACCAACAGGTCAGTATAAGAGGCACCTGTATGCCTACATTGAAGTAGGGCTGATAAGACAATGCAGATATGGTAGACTGCTTATAGACACCTCGTATAACAGACTATTATTGCCTCCCCGGCGTATGTCTCTTATAAAGAGAAGTTCAACTGTGTGTGTGTGGGCGTGTGTGTAGCGGCAGATATACAGGCTTTTAACATATCAAAAAAAGGTTTTTTAATTTTTCTTTGCAATTTCTTTCTGTCCAACTGTGCCGTTGGCCGCACATTTCAGTCTTTGTACTTCGTGTGAAAAATTCTGCTTACAAAGCATTGACTTTGGCCTATTTCAGATACTTTCCACGTGGTTGAGCGGGAGACCAGCAAAAAGCCGAGTGGTGACGACCGCACAAACTGATACTTGGCTGATCATTCAGCTGTTTCACATTTGTATGGCATCTGCATGCAGGCATCGGGCAAATAAAGCAAGTAAATGGGAGCGCCAAGAAAACGGGGCTCACCACAAAAAGGTGCCTTCCAGTTTGAACTTATCAAGTTGTCATTGTGCATTGTGTACTGACGTTTGCACCTGATTTGTATTTCTTTCCCGACGCTCTGACAAGTGTTCGAATTTTTACATTGTTTCCATAAGCCGCTCGTAAATTCTTTATGCTTTCGGCTCAGTAAGCATGACTAAGTAACAGGTGATCTCAATAATAATGGACAAACATGTGTTGCTCAGTCTTCGAGGCAAGAGTACATGAAGTGATGGCCGATTTCGCCATTTATTGCTGTCAGGGCAGCGGTAAAATAGTAAGCGCAATTTCAGACTGAAGCGGGATATGTCGTCTTTCCCGCAACCTTTGGTGAATGCCTTCGATGACTTGAAGCAGTATTTCAAGCAATCCAGTCATCGAGTCGCACCCTCAAGCCAGAAAAGTGCCGCTTCACATATGAAAAACTCCTGTTCCACGGCCACACCATCAGTAAATGTGGTTTTGATCCTGATCCTCAATACATGGCTGCCATTAACAACTTCCCGCAGCTTGGCGATAAGGAGGCAGTGCCCAGATTTCTTGATCTTTGCGTATATTACAGACAGTTTGTCAATGATTTTTCCACCATCTCTGTGCCACCGACTATCTCACCAAGTCAGACGTTGCTTTCAAATGGGAAACGCCTCAGCTCAAAGCTTTCCAAGAACTGAAATGACGCTTACAGTCGCCACCCATCCTGGCCCACTTCGGCGAATATGCCGAAACTGAAATTCACCCTGATGCATGCAGTGCAGGATTCGGCGCCGTGCTTGTACAGGGAGAGATGGTCTAAACAGAGTCATTGCCTTCGCCATTCGGCCACTAACAAAAGCTCAAGTCAGCTATTCAGCGAGGGAAAAGTAACGCCTTGCCATCATTCGGACCATGTCAAAGTTTCGCCCTCACCCGTACGGCAGACCTTTCAAAGTGGGCAGTGACCATCACACCTCTGTTAGCTGGCAAACCTACAGGACCCTTCCTGTCAACCCTGCATGCTAGGTTTCAGATTTTGAGAATTTGACATCACCGTAGTGTTAATGTAGGGAAGAAAACACACTGATGCCGACTGCTTGTCACGCTCGCCCATCAACTTGCCGCTGCAACGTGATCAGGTTGACGACACCTTCCTGGGAGCTCTGAGCGCAGATGGCTTCGCAGAGAAGCAACTGGCGGATTCAGAATTGAGAGGTGTGGTTGGGTACTTTGAGGGCAAGAATGCATCGTCCCTAAGGCATTCAGGAGAGGATTGGTGTCACTTTGCATGCACAACGATGTCCTTATAAAAAACTGGTCGCTAATCTCAGCCAACCACCTTGTTGTAGTACCCTCGGCACTGCGGCCAAAAGTTTTGCAGACTGTACTTGACGACCCGACGGCTGGTCACCTTGGTTTTTCCCGCACGCTCGCGAGTACACAAGAAAAGTACTACTGGCCACGCTTAACGCCAACGTTGTTCGTTATGTTAGAGTGTACTAGAACAGGCGAGTGCCCGGAATGAGCTTTGAAAAGTGAAGCCCTGACAGGGTCAATCCGCTTGCCGCGCTGCGATCGGTAGTCTCCAAGGTGTCGTCGTTTTGTGAGTTGCGGGCGGCTCCATCAAAGTGGTGCAGAGGTAGAATGCCCGCTTCCCACTCGAAAGGCCCGGGTTCAAATCGCAGCGGTAGTTGTTGAGTTTTTATTTTATTTTTTTACTTCTTATAGCTGTATTGCTTTTCCTTGTTTCTTAAAACTAGATGCAATTGGTACGTATTGCCACACAAAGTAACTGAAATGTGAAGTAACCTACAAGATATTTGACGGTGAGCGTAATTATGACGGTGAGCGTAATTAGCCGCGAACTTAGCTGGAGAGTAACCTGCCAACGCGCCTTATATCTTTCACACGTTCTCTCTGGCGTGGCGGGTCAGTGTCGCCGCCTGTGAGCGGAGAAGAGTAGTAATGCGGCATGACACTTACCATACTAGTAATACCAGCGCCGATAGCGCGGCGCACAATCTCGGAGGCCATGCTTTAACTGCGTATCGATAGCAGTGAAAAAAATCACGCCATATCCACAAAGTGAATGATGTTGGAGGAGCTTGCTCGGAGATGATCGGGTAACCGCGAATCCTCCGTACACATCTCCTACCATCATATTCAGACGTGACAACGTTGTTATATACACAATACACGCGGCGCTCGGGCCGCGAGCCCCAGCTGCTGCTCGTCGCGAGCCCGCCGTGCTGCTGTGCGGTGTTCATGCGGCCGAGCGGTAACGAAGTTTTCACTGCCTGAGCTCCCGGCGAAGCGAATATTACACCATCTCCCGCTCAAGGAAACCATGTGTAGATGCGAAGCTGCGGGAGCTAACGCTTACACTGGCGGTGGCGTTGACGCTGGCGTTCATCGCAGCGTTGCGCAGGAGAGAAACCTGGGGAGGCGCAAAGCACGCAGTGATGGAGCGGTGTTTTCTACTGGAACATGTCAATCGCTGCTAATGGGCAATGAGAGACAGAAGACTCCGACTGGACACAGAGACCCGCACTCCGCTTTTAGTTAACGCGCACGCTGCGAATTTTTATTGTTCAACAACGCACAGGAGAAATCTCCCACCGGCACCACCTTGGTGGTCAAGATCCATTGCCATATATACGGGGTGGCCATTGAACGGTTGTGCAGCGCGAGCAGTCGGTTTTTTCAACCAAGAAACTCGCTAGCAGACGCTGCCTGCGTCGGCGTCGCGAGGCGAGAGAGGGGGGAGCGTAGGAGAGCAGAGAGATGGGGGGGGGACGCGCATGCGCAGTGGGAGTGTGGACGCCCCGGGCCGGGCTGCCTAGAGGAGAGATGGGGGGAGCGTAGGAGAAGAGAGAAGGAGGGGACGCGCATGCGCAGTGATGTGTGGTCGCCGTGGGGAGGGATGTCTAGAGGAGATAGAGGGGGAGAGGAAGTTTTTAAATGCGAAGCATTTCTTAGCCAACTTCGGCGACTTTGAGCGTATCTATCTATCTATCTATCTATCTATCTATCTATCTATCTATCTATCTATCTATCTATCTATCTATCTATCTATCTAGCCGCCTAGGACTTTGTGCTCTCCTGGCCGTATCGTTAATGGGATTTATACCAAATTTGGTATGGCATAACATGACGGTATGACGGACATAAATGGCTGGTCATATCATGAAAATCATGAATAACTTATCATGAAAAGTATGATTTGCATGCCCCCGCAGGTCGCGGGATCGAATCCCGGCCACGGCGGCCGCATTTTCGATGGAGGCGAAAATGCTATAGGCCCGTGTGCTCAGATTTGGGAGCACGTTAATGAACCCCAGGTGGTCGAAATTTCCGGAGCCCTCCACTACGGCGTCTCTCATAATCATATGGTGGTTTTGGGACGTTAAACCCCAGATATTATTATGATTTGCATGCCACGCTCATGGCGCGCGCGCGGCCGTTTTGATAGCTTGATATACACCAAATTCGGGATTGAGTGACGCGACTGTATGACTAACATAAATGACAAGTGGTAATATGGAAATCATGACATGTCATGAGCGACATGACTTGCATGCCACGCTCATGGCGTGCTCGCGGCCGTTTCGTTAGCTTGAGGTACACCAAATTTGGTATTGAGTGACATGACTGTATGACGAACATAAGTGGCAGGTGGTAACATGAAAATATTGGCACGCATGTCATCTACAACGCCATTTACATGCCACGCTCATGGTGCGCTTGCGTCCAGTTCGCTAGCTTGATATACACCAAAATTGGTATTGCGTGACGTGATTGTATGGCGATCATAAATGACAGGTCCTAACATGTAAAACATGATATGCAAATTATGTAAAGCATGATTGGCTCCTTCCTGGCTGCTTCGCATTACATCGATTCCCACAGTGCGTGGGATCTGCCGGCTTTTTTTATTTTTATTTTTTTGGAAAGGGTGTGCGCATGCGCAGTAAAGTGTACACGCCATCGCCGCCGGACAAGGCGCGAGCTTAAGAAGCTTGCCGAACAAGCTCCTAAAACATTGGTCGCTCTAGCCCTCTATTGCATGGCGTCCCAGATTTGGCACATACCGATTAACATTTTTTATAGCGGGCGCAAGAGGACCAGTGGAGAATGTGACACAGTTATAGTAATCCTTATAGTTACGCGCACTAAATATAGAAAAGCGCTGCCATCCC
The DNA here is from genome assembly GCA_030522465.1 of Rhipicephalus appendiculatus. Taxonomy (NCBI): domain Eukaryota; kingdom Metazoa; phylum Arthropoda; class Arachnida; order Ixodida; family Ixodidae; genus Rhipicephalus; species Rhipicephalus appendiculatus. The sequence continues at coordinate 95,886 of JALIZH010015838.1, read as the reverse complement.
TAGAGCAGTATGAAATCTAGACATGAAATAGATTGCACGGTGCACGTGCAAGCTCGGATCACGAACGACAGTGACTGCTATATTTTTCTTGCAACCATTTTCTCGTTGCAGAAGCAAGAAAAAATTATTTTGGCATATATCGTGGCTTTGAAAATTCATGCTCATTAAGGCTCTTCTCAATTCCGTTTTCCACTACGGTATATATTCGGAAATCGGTATGTGCCATATTTGGCACAGTATGCATGTGAGTGATGAAATGTGCAATATGATGTCATCTATGTTTTGTTGCACAGTGCAAATACAAACGAAAAGGAAATCATCTGAGATCATGCAGCACAGCTTGTTTTTGCCTTATTTCAGTTGTGGCGGTAGATTTTGAGATGCTTCACGAAAATATCGAGCGTCAGCACCAGTACCTGGCAATTTTTTGTTACATTATTGGCGTGGGTGCACGAAAAAATTATGTGAAGTCTAACCAGTGCACGGCGATATTTAGCTTTTACGATCTCTTGGCAACTGACGCTCAAAAAAAACAAGTCAGCGGTTGGAAATTCGGGCAGGAAAATACAGCAGGGCGGCACCATGCGAAGAGCCAAAAGTGAAAGCGGCCATCTTGCACGTAGATGTCGGCAGTCAGATGCACTAACCAAAATGTTAAATTATGGCTGAACACAGGAAGCAATTGCTTTGCTTTATTCAACAAATCAAGCTAAAAAGACCGCAATTAGTGAGATTTTGTTTTTCAGCCATGGCAGCAAGTTTGCTCGCCCACGTGCATAGTGTGCCATATTTGGCAGAAACCTTTATTTTCAAAAAATACAGTCACAATAAATCTGAAAAATTTTTTGTACATGTTATTCTTCATGTAGTTAATGATAAAAAATCAATCAAATAATTTTTCTATTGATTTTCGTATAATTCATGCAATAGAGGGCTAGCATCGAAGAGTCGCCGATGTAGTTATGCTATTTGCCTTTAGCTTCGTGTTATCGTGTGACGGCTTTTTGTCGGAGTAGTGCATCTTCCACATGCACGAACGTTGTTTCGCCGACGGCTACTTCGGGTGCGATAGCACCGATGAATGAAACTTCTGCAGTGAGCGCGGCCGCTAGGCAGCGATGTCGACGGGCGAATGTCGTGCCTTGGTGGAGTGAGACAGAGGCCAGCAGGACGTAGAACGCCTGCGCAAGCTCGCGGCTCAAGCTACGAACCTCTGCCTCCCGCGTTGCTGAAGCGCAGCGTGGTAGTGTATGCATGAGCGCTGGAGTAGGTTCCCTTATTACTCAGGAGCGCACACCGTACCACTTCTCTTTGACGACGCGCATATAGAGTGCCAGTGTTCATTACGTGCTTGTTGGTGTCTTTGCGCTGGATTCACGATACGCTGTGTCCAGGTATAACATGTTGACAACTTCAGCTACAACAATGGTTAATTCATGACCATGGGCGTTAGTCGTCGCGATGGAGATTTGCCACTAGGCGCCAGCGCGGGTATGTCCGCGTCAAACGGTGCGATAGCTGCCAAACACCAAGAGACATTGTACAAGCTCTCACATATCTCTACACAATAAGCACCACTTCTGCGAAGACGCGGTTCACTTTCATGTTATACCGATTCCTATGATGGAGGGATCAGCCATGTTTTTTTTCTTCAAATGTATCTCGATACAGAAATACAGATACTCAAAATTATCTAGATCTGAAATACTATCGCGATACTGCCCAGCCCTGCCATGAACAGAAGAATCTGGGCTCTATTTTTTGTGTGTAACTTTCGCCCACAGCACGGCAATACAAGGAGCCACGCATATGACATCTTTCAAGCTGGTTTACATAAGTCCTGCAAAAAAGCTCGACGCCATGGCACCCAGTGTCGCCGACGAAGGAAACATTGACATCACCGTCTTCCTTCAGCATGACAAAGAAACGAGACAACTCACCCTTTCATGCATCTAGTGCCAGCAAACGACTGACAGTCGTTACGGTTTATGACGTTATGTAGAATACCAGCCCGGCAATCGTGTTTGGCTGTAAACGCCAATACGCCGATGTGGACTGAATAAGAAACTTCTTCAGCGACAATTCGGGGCCTGCGGGGTGCTTCATCTCGGCACTCTAGACTACAAGCTCGTACCACACAAACTCACAGTGGCGCCTAGCATGACCCGAAGTTCGTTTTGTGTGCGTTAACCCCTTAACCATTTTGGACGAGCTGATCTCGTCTTTGCCAAATTGTGCCCACCCCGCTTGTATCTCGACCGCTTGGGATAATATCTCACCATGAACGTTTTGAATGAGACTCGCTCATTTCCAAGCTAGTTCTTGTGTCGTTTCACAGATGATAGCACTTCCTTAGAAATTTATTTTAACCGCCATGTCACATTTTTTCGCGACTTCTTTTTTAGAAAATCTTGTCCACGGAAGACGTCGCGTGCATTGCTTGTGGACAGTCGCAAAAAGAGACGCCCTTTGTCATCCTACAGGTCGTCAGATTGTAATTATTCAGATACCTAAGTTTACTTTGATGATTTGACGGCTTATGATCATCAGTTTCTCGACGATGACTTTTTTTCGTGAATCTTAAATGACACTAATAGGCCATGGGACAGAAACATTGTTGTGGTAATCTCACTCAATAGGCTGAAATTTTTTCGTGAATAAAATATGCTTTTTAGAGGCAAAATATTCTATATCAAGTTGAGAAAAAAGCTTTGTTGACAGAAACACAAAAACAAAACGGTTAAGGTGTTAAGCTGTTTTATACGCATTACCGTGAGGACTCAACTTTTTTGCTTTCTTCACTATTGTGAGCGTATGCATATATTTTTTCACTTCGTGTTCTGCTTTAAAAGGGCCATGCAACACTTTTTGAGCATGGTCAGAAAACGCTGCCGATCTGTGGTCGAGGCTCCCAAGAACGTGCGAGCCAAATATTATAGCGCAGCACGCGGCCTGCAATTCATAATAAAGTCTCAGTCAGCTAAAAATTTCTTTCTTCCCTCGACAAATGACCCTACAAGCTCAAAAATCACTCGTCTCAGCCATGAGCGTGGCGCGCTTGGTCGTTAGTGGGGCAGCCGCAAGAAGCCGTGACTTGTCCGCGCGTGCGTGTGCGATCGCACTGAAAAACCGCGTATTCGAAGATAAAAAAGAAAAAAAATGGTCAAGGTCACGAGGTGCGCGTGACGTGTTTTCTTTTTCCCGTGCCATCCCTCCCTGTTTTTCATCCAGCGCTTTCGTCGGAACGAGAGAGAGAGAGAGATGTTTATTGTGGCAGAAAAGCTGAGAGGTCGGCCTGAATCCATTTTCTGGCCTGCTACTCAGCGTTAGGAAAGAGGAAGGGGCGGAAAAGAAAGGAGAGAGAAGGTGATGATGATGAAAAGGAGGGTGGTGATGAAGCAAAACGTTCACAAACAATTTACAGTCTCTTGTCGAGTTTCGGTCTCTCGGAACGAGAGAAGAGATAATGGAATTGCAGCGTGAGACAAACATTTGTACCTCCGAGCTTGTACTGGACAGACAGACAGACACAGAACTTTATTGAGGTCCTGAGGAACACTACCGCTCAAGGCGGTAGAGCAGCGGGCCGCTTCCACGTCGGGACGGGTAGGCCGAGCCTCATCGCCGCGTCGTGAGCCCTCTGGACGGCCCTGAGTTGATGTAAAAGCTGTGAGCTCCGTAGCGCAGAGCTCCATTCCTCTTGGGTCGTGCGTTGAGAACTCTGTAATGAGGGGCACTGCCAGAGCATGTGGTCTAACGTAGATGCAGAGCCACAATCTGGGCATGTTGGATCAATGCCAGATTCTAAATATTTTTGCTGCGGTGAATTAGTGAGGCAATAAGCTTTGTTAGTGAATCCATTCCATGACTACTTGGAAAAGTGTTGCAGGGCCTCTTTGCGCATCAGAACGATATTTTTTTCACAGAAGCGCAACACCACGCCTGCGTCTTGTTCTATTTCCATGTAAGCAACACGTTACACGTGTAACCACTGCCTTGCGCGCCACGCTAGGCATGTGAAGCATGCCTGATTACCCTAAAAGATCATTATTCGAACTCCGATTAATTCGAACCTATAGTAAAATCGAACTGACCTTTGGTCCCGGCAAAGCCCATGTGGACTTCTAAGGGTGAAAACTTCATAATTTGAATCTGTCGGTATCCATAACGTTCAATTCGAACTCTCAGCACCTGGTTTTCATCGCTACTCGCAAAAGTCGGCCAACAGGGATGGCGTGTTCCAAAACCAAACTTGAAAGGACTTTTTGAGGGCCTAGTTGGTGCATATTGACGAGATTTACTTAGCGCCAGAAAAACGCGCAGCACACAAGAGAGATACACAAGGGACAAGCGCTGCTTTCAACTGTGTATTCCACAACGTCGTAATGAAACATATTCACATACGGCACATGCACAGATGCGTTCAACGAAACAAACAAGTTAAAATGATATCAGATTTTCTATCTTATATACGTGTCGAGGAATTTATATTTATTCGTGCGCAGAGTGACGGAAGGCTCGCTAACGCACCCCGCCCCCCTCTTCTTAATGTAAAATATTTCCAGTAATAAGCGGGCTTGCTCATTGCTGCTTTTTCCGAGAATCTTTGCCTCTTGAAATAATGCCTCACACCCACAAGAGTCCACGTAATCTGCTAAGTGTGTCCGCTCTTTTTTTCTATGTTCAGGGCATGCTCTCTAAAACGGTCATTTGCACACCTCCCGGTCTCACCGATATAACATTTCCCACATGAGAGTCGTATGTCATAGACAACGCCAGAGGTGCATTTGACGTAAGGCGTAAGGTGCCTTTTCTTTTCGTAAGGTGCTTATTACTGGAAGGATTTTTGCATTAAGAAGAGGGGGCGGGGTGCGTTAACGAGCATTCCGTCACTCTGCACACGGATGAATATAAATTCCTTGACACGTGTATAAGATAGAAAATCTGATATCCTTTTAACTTGTTTGTTTCGTTGAACGCATCTGCGCATGTGCCGTATGTGAATATGTTTCATGACGACGTTGTGGAATACACAGTTGAAAGTAGCGCTTGTCCCTCGTGTGTCTCTCTTGTGTGCTGCGTGTTTTTCTGGCGCTAAGTAAATCTAGCCAAAACCAAACCATACCAAATTTACCTAAAGATGGAAAACAACGAAACATCAGCATTTCTCAGCAGAGGAGAATCCGGAGGTTGCACTGTAGCTCTTTGGGAAGGCTGCAAACGATGTTCATGGAGTACCAACAGGAGAAAAGCAAGCAAATGCAAATAACTTAATATTTTAGTTTTCATTTGGGCGTTAACTTTGCCATGCAAATAAGCGTGTTTTCAATCATAAAGAGTGTCATATATTTTGACATCAAGGCTCACTTTTCACATGAATACATGTCACTGCTTGTTTCTAGCTTGTCACTAACTCATCAAAAAATTATTTTTACTGTTTGGCCCCATAACTTAATTTATGTAATCACCTGCCACAAACGTGTAGTAGCACTTAATTCATGATAACGAGAACAGAGGTGGCTTCCTTGGATTTCGCCCATGCAGTGTGGCAAGATTTTGGCTCATTACTACACCCACCCGCTAATTCGATCATTTTTCTAGTTTCCCTCGAGTTTGAAGTAACAAGCTTTTATTGTACTTTAGATTGTCCTGATAAGCTCGAGTCCACAAAGTGAACAGCTGAGTTTATCTCAGCTGTTTATCTCAGCTGTTGTTAGCTGGTTAAAATCAGCTTGCACCTTGAGTTTTCATTTTCCGGGCACAAGTTTGCCCAAAAGAATTGCTTCTTGCCGCTGCCTTCTCCATCATAACCACGTGATAATATTTACTGGCATCAATATCCTAAATATAGAATCAGGTATTTATGCAGTTGAGTTTTCTTTATGCCACATTGTTGAACATTCGTCGTCGTGAGCCTTAAGCCTGGGAAGAAAGTGCAGTGAACAAAATAGTACATCTAACAATTTTCTGATGGGTCCGCTATGTGCTAAGCGCGTCCTGCAGGACAAAGTTTTTTTCAGTCCATCGTAACTCAACCTTGGAATTGTTTCGATGGTACATGTTGTGTACACAAGCAGCCATTGAAATTGTTGGTTTATGCCATGACTGACTCCTAAACTTGTCAATTTGACTAATATGCTTTTGTGTTTATTCTGTTGTGCGGGACGCGAGCGCGGCTGGAAATCAGCACAGAGAAGCGAGTGGTGCGTTCCAGAAGGACAAACAACAACTAACTTTATTTCAGCGACTGATGCAGCCACTACGGCTCTGTCGCGCACCCTCACACCACTTCCCTTTCCCGAACGCAACGTGATAACATTTCACCGCGAAGATGGGAAAGGGTGTCTGTGTGCTGCTGCGCGACCATGAGGCCGCCACATCACTTCCCCTCCTAGTGAGTCAGCGAACGTTCATAGGGCTATTCACATAGTTCACAAGTCCATACGACGGGGCGCCTTGGAGACCCGTCCACCTGCGAGTCTTTGTGACTTGGCGTGTTTGAACGAGCACCGCCTTGGAGGGTGGTGTCACAGATGACGGCACATGTGAAATGGTGTCTGCATCTTCAACGTGCGCTGGTTTCAATCGATCGAGTGAGACGACTTCGTGACGACCACGCACGTCGATAGTGAACTGCTTTTCACCTCGACGTAGCACTCTGAAAGGTCCATCGTAGGGTGGTTGAAGTGACCGATGAACTGCATCATGGCGCACAAACACGTGTGTGCACGAAGCAAGGTTCTGATGGTATGTGCACCGTGCGTGGCGCTGCCCGTCGCGGCGGCGTAGTTCGAAGTTTTGTCATTATGTCTCGGAGCCTAAGTGCGTAGGCTGCGGTGGCTGTACAACCGTGTTGCGGACTGCCCGTAAAAATTCTCCTGGAAGGCGCAGTGTCGTTCCGTAGACCAGTTCGGCCGAGCTGAAACCAATGTCTGCCTTGACAGCTGTCCGGATTCCTAAGAGAATGAGTGGCAGTGCCTCCATCCAGCTGTGTTCTTCCGCTGCGGTGAGCGCAGACTTGAGCTGGCGGTGGAAACGCTCCACCATGCCATTGCTGATCGGGGTGGTAGGCGGTTGGTTCGAATGCGAGAAGCACCAATAAAACGTGTAATGCTGGTAAACAGTGATGATTCGAACTGCCTTCTATGGTCCGTTGTAATTATGGATGGTGCACCGAAACGAGCAACCCAGTGGTGCAGGAAGGCGCGGGCAACCGTGTCAGCAGTGATATCCTTTATAGGTATGGCCTCTGCCCAGCGCGTGAATCTGTCTATGCACGTCAGTAGATAGGCATGCTCCTGGCAAGGCGGCAGAGGTCCGACAATGTCGAGGTGCACGTGGTCGAAGCGCGCGTCTGGAGGCGCAAACTCTGCCAACGGGGTCACAGTATGTCGATGAACTTTGGCCCGCTGGCACGGTAGGCATGCTCTTGCCCAGCAACGCACGTCTCGATTGATGCCTGGCCAGATGAACCTTGCTGTGAGCATCTTTTGTGTAGCTTTGATTCCAGGATGCGATAACTTGTGAACAGAAAGAAAAAATGCGGCGACGTAAATTGGCAGGTACGAATGGCCGTGGCTTGCCTGTGGAGGTGTCGCAGCTAATCTGGTCACCTGATTCCCGGAATCTGCATCCACTGTAGCTTGAGAGCTGTTTTTGTTGTTAGCAGGCATTTTAGCTCCTCGTCTTCCTTTTGGGCTTCCGCCAGCGCGTCGAAGTTAACTCCTCCTAGATCGTTGATGGCATTTATAGCGCTCCGCGATAGGGCGTCGGCAACGACGTTGTCACTCCCTTTTACGTGGCGGATGTCTGTCGTGAACTCGGAGATGTATGCCAGTTGGCGAAGTTCTCGGGCCGTGTGTGTGCCACCATCCGAACGCATAGAGCGAAGGGCATAGGTAAAAGGCTTATGGTCGGTTAAGACGAAGAACTCGATGCCTTCCAAGAAATGCCGGAAGTTGCGTATACTTGAGTAGACTGCTAGTAGTTCGCGCCCGAAGGTGCTGTAGCGGCGCTCAGTGGGTGTCAGCTTCCTCGAGAAGAATGCAGTTGGTTTCCAAGTACCGTCGCTCAACTGTTGCAACACAGCACCGATAGCTATGTCTGAGGCATCCACCATTAAACACTGGGGAATTACTGGCCGTGGGTATGCCAAGAGAGTCGCATTTGCCAAGCCCTGCTTACTTTGGTTGAAAGCCTTTTTCGCTTCTTCACACCAAGGCAGGTCGTTTGAAGATCCTTGCGTTTGCTTCAGCAGTCCGTAAAGCGGTTGTTTGATATGGGCGCATTTAGGCACGAACCGGCGGTAGAAATTGAGCAATCCGAGAATTTCACGTAGTTGACGCTTCGTGGTTGGTAGTGGAAAATCTTGTATGGCATGCACTTTAGATGGGTGGGGCCGTACCCCCGAGTTCGAAATGATGTGGCCCAGAAATGATAACTCAGGCACGCCGAGTTCACTCTTGGCCGCGTTGACGATAACGCCGCGCTCAGATAGGCCCCGAAAAACGATCCGCAGGTGCTCTTCATGTTCTTCTGGGCTGGTGCTCGCGATAAGCAAGTCGTCCAGGTAAGCGTGGCAAAAACTGAGGCCTCGTAGAACACCGTCGATAAACCTTTGGAATTGTTTGGCCTGCATTGCGAAGGCCGAAGGGCATGCGCAGGAATTCGAATAACCCAAAAGGTGTTGTGATAGCAGTCTTTGGGACGTCTTCCGGTGACACAGGGATTTGGTGGTATGCCCGCACGAGATCAATTTTTGAAAAAATTTGCGGCTCCATGCAGGCCTGCCAGTATGTCGTGAATATGTGGCACGGGGTACCTGTCGGGCGTTGTGACACTGTTAAGGGCTCTATAGTCCCCGCAAGGGCGCCAGTCATCCGATGACCGCTTAGGAACCATGTGAAGGGGAGACGCCCAAGGACTGGCAGAAGGTTGCATAATGCCCAGCTCCAACACGTGGTCAAATTCCTGCCGTGCCACTGCTAGTTTTTCAGGCGACAATCGACGTGGTCGAGCGTGAACCGGTGGCCCAGTAGTGGTGATGTGGTGGAATACGTCGTGCTTTACTGGGGATCCCACTTGACGCTGGTGTGTCAGCTCAGAAAATTCACTCAGTATGGAGGTGAAACGAGCAGGGCCCGCTGGCTTGATCAGCGTAGGGCTGAGCGGCGCATGTCTTGAAGGCTGGCCTTTTACATCGCTTTGTGACACCGGGTCCTGTAGCCTCCGGTTACGCACGTCGACTAACAGCCCGAAGTGGTGCAGGAAATCCGCCCCAAGAATGGCGAACTTCACGTCGGGTACTATGAAGATCCATCGAAGCGTTCTCTGCAGGCCCAAACTGACGGTTAGGGCGCGGTTGCCGTACGTGGCAATGGTCGTGTTATTGACTGCTTGGAGAGGCGATGTGTTCGGGCGCTTGCGGTCGGCGGGCGATGCTGGGAGTACACTAACTTCGGCACCTGTGTCGACAAGGAACCGGAAGCCGCTGTTTAGGTCAGTTAGGAAGAAGACTGATGAGTGACGTTCTTCCATAGCAGCAACGCTGGTCACCCTCAGCGCCTGCCCATGGTGTTTCCCGAGAGCTCGCAGGGTGGTACGCATTTGCGCGCAGCATTGCCGAACTTGTGGTGGTACCAACATAGCTTTTGACGTTTCATGGGCGACTGCGAATAACTTGGACCGGTTGACCGTGACGCTGTGTGGAGGGCGACCACGGAGTCCACGAGACGCGAGATTTCGCTCTTCATCTCGTGAAGCTGCTCATGTAGAGGCGGTTCACTCGTAACGCCCGCGAAAGATGTGGGAGCTACCGCCATGAGCTTATCGGCTAACTCGGCCAGTTTGGGTAGATCATTCTCGTTTGAGGCACTGAGGACCATTCAGACGTTTGGGGGGAATTTTCTGTAGAAATATTTCTCGGAGCAGCAGGCTGTCAAGACCATCCGCTTTGTTGCCCAATAATTGCTGCATATGACGCAACAGCTGGCTTGGTGTTCTGTCACCAAGGTTTGCTTCATGGATAAGCTGTTGCAGCCGTTGGTTTTCGGGGGGCGTGACCCTGCGAATGAGTGTTGCCTTCAACGCCTCGTAGACGTTGTCTTCTGGTGGGGAAAGCAGTAGATCTCGAATTTCGGTAGCGGTTGATGGCGGCAGACTGCTCACGACGTAATGGTATTTCGTGGAATCTGCCGTGATGCGACGTGCAGCAAATAGTGACTCTACCTGAGTGAACCACAGTGCAGGATCCGCAGTCCAAAAGGGAGGCAGTTTGACGTCGACGCTGGAGATTGTCGGTGTGTCGGTGCCTTGAGGGGTGTTCATAGCTTTTGCTGCTCGTCCGGGTCACCAATGTTGTGCGGGACGCGAGCGCGGCTGGAAATCAGCACAGAGAAGCGAGTGGTGCGTCCCAGAAGGACAAACAACAACTAACTTTATTTCAGCGACTGATGCAGCCACTACGGCTCGGTCGCGCACCCTCACACCCCTTCCCTTTCCCGCACGCATCGTGATAACATTTCACCGCGAAGATGGGAAAGGGTGTCTGTCTGCTGCTGCGCGACCATGAGGCCGCCGCAATTCCATTAAACCTGTTCATGGCTCCTGAAAGATACTGCAGTCTAGTTCTCTCACACAGATCATACGGAAACTGTTCGTGATGTGGTAGTTGCTATTCTGATCATGCATGAAAAGTATGTTGACGCGGCCGAATGGCAAATTCGTACTCTTTATTCTCATGAGTGGTGGATATATGAACAGTTTCACATATTGTCTATGGCATAAATGCCATTTTGGAATCCTCAGGATTAGCATGCAAACAACTGAACCAGGGATTAAAGCAGATAATATTCAGATGAAATTATTGCCTATGTTTCATGTTTTAAAAAAAGAAAAAAGCCAGGAGCACTGACATGTTAAGGAAATGACTGCATTTAACACATTTAAGCCTCATGAGCTTATTCGGGTGTGTTAAGAGTGCAAAGTATGCTGTGATGCTTTCATGTTATGTTTATCATGAAATGCACGGTCACATGTAACAAACAATTTTAGGACATTAATGATTCAACTTATTTCGTGGAGCTCTATACCATATCTACGTGGGTGCTGTGACAGGAGAAGATGCAGTAAAAGTAGTAAAGGCTGTGCGGGATAACCTCTCGCTGAGGCTTGGTGACATAATAAGGAAGGGTGCTCAATAAATGTACCTTTCTTGTGCAAGATACTCTACTGCTATTCTCTTCGTCTTTTATGTTCCAGGTAAACTTGTATTAGGCATATATTGCACTGTATTTGTGGCAATAGCAACCGCCCTATGCCTGAAACTACATTAGCAAAACAATATGATTCATCAAAATTGAATTCGGTTCGCGTGGCAGCCAACATAGAGAAAAACGAGGTTGTTTTCAAGCAACTTTTTTCAAGTACGTGTTTATTGCTATGCAGCTACAGTTGACGACACAAGTGGCGGGGTGGACAAGCATGCAGCATTGTTGTATTCTTTTCTGTGTTGAACGCATATTAACGCAATAGCGTTAAAGAGCTCGTTTCGCAGAAATTCCGGCGTCGGTGTCGGTGTCGGCGTCGTTGGTTGTGAGCGAAAAATTATCATCTTGTTCGTAACCGAAAAATCGAGAAATATGCAAATAAATTAAATATTAAAAATGTCCGGGTCCGAATGATGATCGAACCCGGGTCGTCTGCGTGGCAAACAGGTGTTCTACCACGCAGCCACGCTTCTGCTTGTGATTACATATAACATAACTTCCTCTGCTTGGAATTGCAGTGAAATTAACTTTCATGCTTTGCAAACACGTGCGTCCTGTATACAGGCGACAAAATACAACATGTAATATCGCAGTAATATTGCGTGGTACAAACGTGCATAGCCATCGGGCGTCAGAAGATGTGAATATCATATCAACATTGTGGTCCAAAGCCGTGTACCCATTACAAAAGGCAGACGCCTTTTGTAATGTATTCCCTTAAGACCACGTAGTGGGTGCATAGCAACTTCGAAAACATTTCCCGCATTTACCGCGCATAATCGCTCGTTGTTTAAAGCATGCTACGCATTCCATAGTGTGCAGTATGGGACTAGGGACAGGATATCGCTATCGCGTTCAACTCCTAAAGGCGAAGCTTAAGGGTCCCCCCAATTTTTTATTTTTTGCTGGGAAAATCATAACCTCTCCTGCTGGTTTGCCACATCGGTGGCATCTTTTGCGAGAAAATGAGAGAATTGCACAATGCGACTTGAATATTTAGATCACTGAACATTTTGCTGGAAATGTACAAATATGCTAATGCTTGATACCGTTGAGATAGGTATGAGGTTGACTCGCAGCTTGTAAGCTAACCTTCGGGGCCATTGATTGGCTAGAAAGCATTTGAGGAGATATGCCCATTACAATCCGCATCTTTCATGATGCCGTGGCGCGTAGGCCTTTCCCCTCGTCGAAAAGTCCTAAAACGACCCTTGAGCTCAGAGGCTTTTGTTCTGGCAATACCGATTGTCCCGGCCACTCCCAAAACCCCACGAAAATGACAGAGCAATAAGAAAAGGGTAGATTAGCCAATGCCAGTAGGCCATTTACCAGCTGGCGAGTACCAGCAAGCCAGTAACCAACAAGCCGGTTACCAGCAAGGCAGTTACCAGCAAGCCAGTTACTAGCAAACCACTACCAGCCAACCAGAACAAACATGCCCAAATTACGTATTCCCACATACCAGCAGGCTACTGGAATTTTCAATGGGGCAGTCTTTCCGACAAAGTGTGGTCGCCATCGAGACTCTTGCAAGAATCGCGTTGTTGGCGATCAACAATGCAGCGGCTCCAGTACACTTGTTTCGGTTTCCATTTTACTGGGCGCACGTAGGCACGACGCGTGCCTTCGGAACTGGGAAGGCGCTTTGATCGTGCCTTGAGCGAGAATGATTTCGTGCACTGCCAATGCGGCACTCAGTAGCTTAGTTTTGGCTTAAGGCACGGCATGCTCATCATCATAAAACACAAAGGTTGTAGATGAAGGAAAGACGTGTAAATTTAAGGGCTCATTTTTTTCTTTGTTAGACAGAATATTAAGGGCAGAGGGTAGACTGGTTTGGAGCATAGCGCGGAAACACACAGGGACAAAGGAGAAGCACTGGAATAACATAAGCGCTTGTATCCGTCCTGTACTTCCTCCTTGTCCTTGTGTGTTTCCGCACTATGCTACAAACCAGTTTACGATGAACCAACACGCCCATATTGGTAATTTTGTCGGCACAGAGTAGGTCTTATACCTCCCAGGTATTTTGAGACTTTCTTAACACCCATTTTCTCTGAAATTACTATATCTGAAGCGTCTGCGTTTGTGTCATTTTATTCGTCGGCGTTTCTTCCTGCTATGGAACTAGAATTGTAACTGTATTTGAAGTGCTCACATTTTGCCGATTTTTTAAGCAAGGCAAGTAAGTCTATAGTCGTTATTTTTATATGAAAAACTGCCAAAATAATTAGAACTATCGCGCATACGTACATCGTTCTAGTTCAGCAGCTTTGTACTCATGTTTGGTTCCTTCTGGTAAAAAATGAGCCTCCTGTTTTTTCAAGTTACGATAATTGGGCAATTGTAACAAAAAATGATTCCGCGATATCGAGCGTTAAAGAGGAAAAACAAGTTTATCTCATGTTTTGTTCAAAAGGATGTACTAAACAATTTAATTAATAGCAAGCTGCCTTATACTCATCACACGAATCAGCTTTTCACTTCTCTTCTTTTTTCTTTGTCACCTTGCCTCTTTCGTAATATTTTCGGCCTTTCTAATGCAGGGCTGTCAAACTCGCATCAGCTAGCTAGCCGCAGTCATAAAATTTAGTACCGCGAGGGCTGGGACAGTAAAGAAGGTCGAGCACGGGAGGCTGTCAGTTAACGTTGCCGTTTGAAAGCAAACATTTCCCATATGTTATATATGGGTCAATTCTGAAGGGCATTTCGCGCCAAAATTCGAGAAACCTATCGATACTCATCTCGAGAATGAACGAAATCTGCACGCTGACTGCACAAGAGCTTTTCTTCCACAGTTACACTTTACAGCGTGGTGACCTCGCGAGGAGGCTAAAGAAAACAATGATTGAGTTCGATCTCGTCTATGTAGCACATGAACAAACTTATTGAGAAAAATATTTGGCAGATCCCAAGTACCATGGGAATCGATGTTATGCGAATCAAGCGGTGGCAAGGTGACTGGATTGTAATTTTTTTTATTGAGCGAAGTGCTACGATATGACGCTAAAGATATGTAGAGATGTTGTACGCACAGACGTATGTTGAACAGACGCCTATATTTCATATAACCAGTTGTTTGTAGTTGCGTAACGATGCCAACAGAAACATGGGTATTACCAACACCAAAAGCGGTAAGCTGATATGTAGCACTTGTGTTTGCGAGGATGGTAGCCCTAGATAGTGCTTCGTGGACCAACTACATTGGATGGCGCATATGTATGCAATTGACGTTAACCCGAGATCACGCCTGCCTCATAGGAGTATATATGTAATTTTTATTAAATCAGATAGCCAAAAATGCTACCACTATTGACGTTTCACCAACATTACGCCGGCATGAGTCCTTTTCCTAAGCAGTTCCGAGACCTGGCGTAGCTCTGTGGTAGAATACTTGATTGCTACGCAGATTGCTTGGGTTCGATTCCTGCTGGGACCCTGATATTTGTTTTAGATGTGAAGCATCTTATGGCGAAGCTTAATCCGGTGGTGGTGGTGGTGGTGGTGGTGTGCCGCGTGCCCACCCTTACTGCGCATGCGCAAACAGTTAAAGAAAAATAAAAATAAAAACCTCCTCTCCCCCCTCTCTCTCCTCTAGGCATCCCTCCCCACGGCAACCACACCCTCACTGCGCATGCGCCTCCCTTCCCTCTCTCCCCTCTTACACTCCCCCCCCCCTCTCCATCCCTGCCCGCGGCGTCTAACTCCCCCTGCGCATGCGCGTCCCCCCTCTCTCTCCTCTTCTACGCTCCCCCCTCTCTCCTCTACGCATCCCTGCCCACGGCGTTCACACTCCCACTGCGCATGCGTGTCACCCCCTCTCTCTCCTCTCCTCCGCTTCCCCCTCTCTCGCCTCGCGACGCCGACGCAGGCAGCGTCTGCTAGCGAGTTTCTTGGTTGAAAAAACCGACTGCTCGCGCTGCACAACCGTTCACTGGCCATCCCGTATATATGGCAATGGATCTTGACCTCCAAGGTGGTGCCGGTGGAAGATTTCTCCTGTGCGTTGTTGAACAATAAAAATTCGCAGCGTGCGCGTTAACTAAAAGCGGAGTGCGGGTCTCTGTGTCCAGTCGGAGTCTTCTGTCTCTCATTGCCCATTAGCAGCGATTGGCATGTTCCAGTAGGAAACACTGCTCCATCACTGCCTGCTTTGCGCCTCCCCAGTTTTCTCTCCTGCGCAACGCTGCGATGAGCGCCAGCGTCAACGCCGCCGCCAGTGTAAGCGTTAGCGCCCGCTGCTTCACATCTACACATGCATGGTTCCCTTTAGCGGGAGATGGTGTAATTTTTTTGCTTTCGTCGGGTCAACGCTGCCGATGTCAGTTTTTCTTCACGCTCTCGCATTTAAATTACTCATGTCTATCCTCGCCGTTCCTGGGTAGACATAAATTGTCAACCACCTGTGGCGCATACCCGCATACCGCGGCCCGTGGTATACGGGTATGTGCCACACTTGTCTGCAGGAAAGGGTTTGACGACGTACGTGACAGGAAGTTGAACTTATTCATGTCATGACCAGTCAGATATATTACCTATCACCCTCCCACACAAATTTTTGTCTGCCCCAAGTTATGAAGGCGATCACGAGAGCACCCAGCCGTAGGCGGCTAGATAGATAAATAGATAGATAGATAGATAGATAGATAGATAGATAGATAGATAGATAGATAGATAGATAGATAGATAGATAGATAGATAATGTACATAGAAACGCAAAAGTGCTTGCAGTACGCAAAAAAATGGTTCGCATTTTAAATATGGGACAATGTCTGTTACGTGCTCGGCGGGCCGCTGGCAAGGTGTCTGCGGGCTGCATGTGGCCCGCGGGCTGCGTGTTTGAAAACCCTGCTCTAATAACGCAATGCTGTCGATGGTGGCCTATCTCACCCAACCATATAGCAGTGTTGCGCCTAGGTGATATGTCAAACGGACTTGAGAACGCTTACTCGCGGCATGCAGGCCATTTTGAATGCGAAAATGGACTCAGAAGTCGAAACTTTGTGGGCTTCCATTCCAAATAACACAATCGATTGTGTTCTTTACGTGTTCCGCGGTTCCTCTACATTCTGTGGAGACACAGTTACTCGAAATCACCATTTGTAGAAGCTCTACATCGATTAAAGCATAGCCATTGATGTCACAGGTAACAATTTGCCTTTTCGGCGACGCGTAATGAAGAAAAAGCCACAGTATCGCCGCAAAGCCGAAGCAATGAATGCGATAGCAAGAAATTGGAATGTCACACGAGCATGGAAGAGCAGCTTGGTACTCGCAACATGCCACTGAAGCACAAATAAGGACGCTCGAAAAGGACGTGCAGGTATACTCAGGACAAGCGTGAACTAGTAACTATCACAGTTGTTACGCCTTCGTGTTTGAGCAAAGCGCTGCGAGTGTCGACAAAACAGAACCTCACGCTCACAGATATTAACGCCACGGCGTTAAAGAGCTCCTTTCGCAGAAATTCCGGCGTCGGTGTCGGTGTCAGCGTCGCGTGTTGTGAGCGAAAAACCATCATCTTGTCCGCGACCGAAAAATCGAGAAAGATGCAATTAAAATAAGTAATCAAAATTGCCGGGTCCGAGTAAGGATCAAACCCGGGCCATCTGCGTGGCAAGCTGGTGTTCTACCACACAGCCACGCTTCTGCTTAGAATTACGGTGAAAATAACTTCCTCTCATTGGAAACGCAGTGAAAACAATTTCATGCTTTACAAACACACGCTTCCTGCATACAAGCGTCACAGTTCCACTTGCAATATCCCAGTAATATTGCGTGGTACAAGTGTACATTGCCATCGGGCGTCAGAACACGTGAATATCATAATGACATCGTGGTTCAAAGCCGGCCCATTACAAAAGGCGCACACGTTACTGCGCGTATTTACTTACGACCATGTAGAGGGTGCATAGCAAGTTCGAAAACATTTCCCGCTCATATGATCTCGTGGTTTAAAGCATGCTACACATTACATAGTATGCACAAAGTGATTGAAGTACACATTGGGGACAGGATATATCTATCGCATTCAACTCTTCAAGGTGAAGCTTAAGGGTCCCCCCAATTTTTTTTCTTCGTTTAAACTGCGGCGCGCGGAATCACCCCTCTGTGTCTCCTGCCACGTGGTGGCGTCTGACGCAGTATGGGCGATGTTCTTATTTTAGATGCGAAGCATCTTATGACGAGGACTTTGTCCGTCCTCTCGCGTCCCGCGTCCGGTCACTTTCGGGAAGTAGGAAAGCACCCACTATGCGAACCAGAACACGGTAGTACAATAAGGCCGTCAACCACCACCACAGTATCTCTGCCCAGCCCTGCAGCAATATTTAAGCAGGCGGCCGATTTCTGCAGTGTCTTCTGCTGGAGGATATGACACTATGCAGATCGCAGTCACATGATTTAGTTGAATATTTATTTATTTGTGGATGTATTCATTTATACAAGGGTTGCCAATAAATTAATGCTCTGGAAAATGTTTCACAATTGGCAGCATGCTAATTGTCATTGTGTAATGCATAATTAGAAATCTTAGTTTTTCTCCAGTAGTAGCGAAACTGCTTAAGCTAGCCGTCATTTGTGTGTGCGGCCTATCGGAAAAATGTCGTCATCATAAACGGGCATGTGCCACCAAATTGACTAAATCCCGGTACTCAGCACTGTTCCGCTCAAAATGAAGAATGCAATAGTTAGCCGAAAAAATGGCTGGAAAGCGATGGCGGTGATCCGCAGACCCCGAGTGCACATAACAAGAGAATATTAGGGAAGGAGGGGGGCAACGACGGCTGCGAAAATACCCTGAAGCGATAGAGGACTTGCGCCAGAGATGACGTGCCCGTAGATTTATGAGCTGTGCGAACGCGGTTTCGGCGCTAGTTTCTGTCTCTGGAGTTCAGACATCTGTGACTTGTGTGTGACTGTCTGTGGTTTAAGTCGACTGCTCTCGGAGTTGAGAATCAACGTAGAAACAACCCATCAACAACTACCTGAAGCTTAGCAATGACATAGAAGCCACATAGAACAGTCTACTTGACCTGTCTAAGGCTCAGAACAGCCTAGAAGCAACCAGATTATTCTTTAGGATCGCTCAGTTTCGCTGTTTCAAGCCTTGCGCGGCTTAGTGCAAGCTACGCCAAAATTAACTGCGAACCAGCGAACCAGCAACCCCTCGCTCCGCAGCCCGCTGCGCTAGCCAACACAGCCAAGCGCCATGCTTGTCCCGGCGATGTAACGGCGAGCTATTCATATGCACCACTTGCCGCTCGCGGTACGCAGATCTCGGAACAGCTTTAGCGCGTTTTATTGCGATAGCAATTATATGGACACTCTCGGCTGATTTTCGCCGTCTGTCGACGCCATCATTCCAGACCACCTAACGGGGGTTCGAACCAGCGAGCCCTCGCTCCGCAGCCTGCTATCCAACACAGCCACACGCCATGCTCGTGTCAGCGTTATAACGGCGAGCTATTCATATGCACCATTTGCCGCTCGCGGTAGGCAGATCTCGGAACAGCTTGAGCGTGTTTTCTATCCATAACGCTTTTACAGTTTCTTTCAAATTGAAAACTGCCGGTGAGATGCGCACGAAAACGTGGCTCCCTTCTGTACCACTCATGATGTAGAATGAAACAAAAGAACACCGGGCGCGCGTCAGACGCCACCGCGTGGCAGGAGACGCAGAGGGGTCATTCCACGTGCCGCAGTTTTAAAAAAAGAAGTATCAAACAGCGTCGAAAAGTCATATAATCATATAATCAATCCTTGGCCAATCGCCCTGAGTGGGTATGAGCCATATCAGAGGCAACAGCAACAACAGTGCCGGCTTCTGCATTGTGGACACTCGCAGCGCGTCGCTCAAATACAAATACGTAACAACTGTGATAGTTACTAGTTCACGCTTGTCCTGTGTATACCTATGCGTCCTTTTCGAGCGTCCTTCTTTGTGCTGCGGCGGCGCGTTGCAAGTAGCGAGTTGCTTGTCGTTCTTCGTGTGACAAACTAATTTCTTGCTATCGCATTCATTGCTTCACCCTAGTGGCGAAACTGTGACTTTTTAAATGCGAAGCATTTCTTAGCGAACTTCAGCGAGTTTGAGCGTATCTATCTATCTATCTATCTATCTATCTATCTATCTATCTATCTATCTATCTATCTATCTATCTATCTATCTATCTATCTATCTATCTATCTATCTATCTATCTATCTATCTATCTATCTATCTATCTATCTATCTATCTATCTATCTATCTATCTATCTATCTATCTATCTATCTATCTATCTAGCCGCCTACGACTTTGTGCTCTCCTGGCCGTATCGCTAATGGGATTTGTACCAAATTTTTTATGACATAACATGACTGTATGGCGAACATAAATAGCTGGTCATATCGTGAAAATCATGAATAACTTGTCATGAAATTAATGATTTACATGCCACGTTCATGGCGCGCTCGCGGCCGTTTCGTTAGCTTGATATACACCAAATTTGGGATTGAGTGACATTACTGTATGATGAACATAAATGACAAGTCGTAATATGGAAATCATCACTTGTCATGTGCGACATGACTTGCATTCCACTCTCATGGCACGCTCGCGGCCGTTGGGTCAGCTTGATATATACCAAGTTTGGTATTGAGTGACATTACTGTATGACGAACATAAATGGCTGGTCATATCATGAAAATCATGACTAACTTGTCATGAAAAGTATGATTTACATGCCACGCTCATGGCGCGCTCGCTGCCGTTTCGTTAGCTTGAGATACACCAAATTTGGTATTGAGTGACATGACTCTATGACGAACATAAATGACAAGTGGTAGTATGGAAATCATGACATGTCATGAGCGACATGACTTGCTTTCCACGCTCTTGGCGCGCTCGCGGCCGTTTCGTTAGCTTGATATACACCAAATTTGGTATTGAGTGACATGACTGTATAACGAACATAAGTGGCAGGTGGTAACATGAAAATCTTGGCATGCATGTCATCTACAATGCCATTTACATGCCACGCTCGTGGTGCGCTTGCGTCCAGTTCGCTAGCTTGACATACACCAGAATTGGTATATCGCGACGTGACTGTATGACGAACACAAATGACACATCGTAACATGTAAAACATGACATGCAAATTATGTAAAGCATGATTTGCTCCTTCCTGGCTGCTTCGCAATTACATCGATTCCCACAGTGCGTGGGATCTGCCGGCTTTTTACAGCGAAAGCTCTGATGAGACCACAACGAGGGATATTTTTGCGCATTAGTTTTCGTCTTCGTCTTCGCATTAGTTTTCGTCTTCAAAAGGTAGCAAATTGTACTGTGTTCCTGACGAGCTCGCCAAAACTTCGTGCTTCCATTCCACTATTTGGAGTGTAACAACGCGCATATCTGACGTAGTTACTTCCGCAGTCCACAGAACATGTACTGTAGAAATTCTGGACTTGAATGAACAAGGCGTTCTCTATGTTTCAATAAAAGGAGCGAGATCCCGATGCTATACTCCATCTCACAAGCTGGTTGCAGCACTACGAAGGCTAGGCCGATTTCAACCAATCACGAAGGCGAGTTCCTCCGCGTTGTATTAATCAGCGCACATTTTTAGCTGTGGCCTAATCGGTTGAGTGCCCGCACCGCGAGATCGTTCACATCTCAGTGGACCGAAGTTCGAATCCGGTCGGGTGAACAGAAAATTTTTTAAAACATTTTTTTTAACGTTAACCTTTTGTTGCTGCCTGATGCCAAATGCACCACACCGCAGTGTTCAAGAAGTGGGTTTGTTCGTTTGTGTATTTAGAAGGTGTCCGCTACTGCGATTGCTCCTCGCGGAATCCGATAAAAACATCTGAAGGTCGCCTGTTTCTACGGAGTATTTTGTCGTTTTAAACCAATGCTGTGTATGGTTAACACCTCGGAATTTCTTCATGATGTCGTATGCCAGAATGCGCAATCCAAAAAAGCACGCGTGGTGACATAATTTCTGAATGTCTGTACCTACCAAGCGCCCTTGAAGCAGAAGTCTAAAACTTTGACCTTACCCAAATTATGTGACGCTTGACTGCTCAGACACCCAAGCCACTGTGGGGATGTTTATCGCAGGCGTTATTGTGAATAACCATCATTTACAGTTATACAAATAACGTGATGCCACCACTGATTTTTTCCACAATCTACACAAAGTCAGCATGAAACGGACAGAGCCAAATTGTCAGCATGCGTCTTTATTGTACCAGCAGGTTTGTTTTTCACGCACAGTTCTTCGCACAGTCCTTCGCAGCACTCCCAGGTCAGTTGTCCAGCTTCTTTTTGTGCTGGCGTCCTTTCCCACCACAACGCTTCTTCGGTGCCAACACTCTGCCCGCCTTTTCTTTCTCAAACGCCCACTCGTACAGCGTCCGCTCGCTCACCTTTGTTAGTTGCGCAGTCCTCTTAACAAGAAAATTCATGCTGGCTCCTTCTCCGCACTCATTCCGAAGTGTTTCTAGGACGTTTAACGCTAGCGTGTTCGCCTCTTTAGGATAAAATTGAACTTTCGAAGAACGGCATGAACTAGACGCTACTACAGTGCCTGGAATATACGCTACTACACTGGAGGAAGCCATGTTTGCCAAGGACGGCGCACCACTTTTTAGAGCCTCCGCATCGCGTTTTTGACCTGCGTTTGTTTGTCCGCGTGCAATAAAAATCTCATTGCTTTTTCAAGAATGCTATTAAATCAGTGCTCAATCAGTGAATAGATTTCTGGCATACTTTCAACATAATCTGTGAATGTGCAAGGAACTATTTAATCGATGACGTAAGCAAAAAGTAAAAAAAAAACAAATTACAATACTAACTTGAAATCAAAAGGTTGCGCGAAAATTGGACAAGTTCACAAGCGAGGGTACAGGGACAAGCGCAAACTCACACTACTTTATTCATGGGCGGAACCACTGAATATAAAGGAAATAGAAACACTACGATCACATGTGCATACGCCAAGAATGCCACAAGAATCACATGCTGGGGGATGACATGATGGCGCCGTGCAGGTCGGACGCGTTCCGATCGGCTCCCGTGTTTTCTTATAATCTTGGTGCTTTGTGAGGCAGCGTACTACCGAAATTGTGTCGCATCGGACTTCTAAGATCATCGGGACTCTGTGGACTCAAGAATCGCATCGGTGGGTGGATTATTTTCAAATTTATAAGTGACTTTCGTGCCGACCACACCGGGTGTGCAACTAGACGCTAGACGCCGCCGTTCGGCCCGGCCACGCCGCTGTCCGCGGCGCACAGGCATCGCGTATCTGCCGAAAAGGACTTTTTCTCGCCACATTACCAGATGGCAAGTCAAGTAGCCAAGACCCCGGTGGACGCTGAGGAGAACAACATGGATTCCGGGTGGATTACGGTGACTAGAAGACGATCGGAAGTGCAGAAAGCCGGCGGAGCTTTTGGCGCCAAAACGCCGGCGTCTAAGACCAACGCTGAAGAGCCTACCCCCGGCCGTCGCGGCTTCGGGGATGTCAAGAAAAACATTATAAGGGGCAGCAAGATACCAGCGCTGCCACGAGAAGAAACTAAGGTCGTCGTGAGGCCGAGAGGCGGTCTCTGTATCAGCAAGGTTGGCCCGTCTGTCGTGGCAGAGGCCATATGGGGGGCGGCAGGGCTAGGTCTGGACGAGAGAAATGCGGACACGATGTGCCCTAATCCACTGCAAAATATCATGGTCGTCAGTACTCCGAGCCAAGAGAACGTCAGGCGCTATGTTAATGTTGAAGCTATTACGGTGGCCGGTCAGGACCACGAAGTCAGTGCATATGTGGCTGCTCCACATGCCACCTGCAAGGGAGTCATCCGCGGGATCCCGCTTAGCGATGGTCCAGAAGCCATCGACCGTAAGATTGTTAACGCAATAAATCCGCTGGCCATCGGAGCGAAGAGAATCAAGAGTACTGGTGTGATCATAGTGGTGTTCGACGGGTACTAGGTTCCCAATTATGTTTCCTACGGCGGCACCCTAATCAAGTGCACTTTATACAGGAAGCAAGTCGACGTCTGCTATGCCTGCGGCCGACTCGGACACCGCTCTGATGTCTGTCCGACGCCCGACGCTTCAGTCTGCAGGGCTTGCAGACAAGCTATCCCGCAAGAAGAGGATCACGTTTGTGAACCGATATGTAGTTTGTGTGGCGGCAAACACCTCACTGCATCCAGGGAATGCAAGCGCAGATATCAGACACCCTATCTCGTCAGGCGCAGGCGAGGCCTGAGGGCCCGCGACACTCGGGAGAGGTCCCCATCTTTCGATGTGGACGCCTTCATCGAGCACAACGGCTGTCATCAACAGGACCAGCCCGGATCATCGGCACCTGGAGGCCGATCCAAATCGCGACGGAGATCCAAAACCAGAGGCGGCAGCGCGAGCCGCTCTACCTCCAGGACGCGTCAAGGGTCCCGTTCAAGATCCGGAGCCCGCTCCATGTCGAGGTCACGGTCTGGATCCAAGGGCGGCACCGGACTACGTTCCAGCTCTCAGGCCCGTTCCGAGTCCAGTTCCAGGCCTGACCAGGGAAGGACTGACGCAGCCTTCACAGGCCCGGACCCCTCGCCTCGGGCAGACTACGGGCACGCCAACGAGGACCAGGGCAGAAGAAAGTCAAACCTAACGTGGGCCGACAGGGTTCGTAGCAATGACGGCGAGCAACCTGTGCAATGCGACCCGCCCCCAGAGCATGCTAGGGATGCGGAGGTATCGCGATTGAGAAAGGAAAACGCAGAGCTTAAGGATACGGTTAGCAAGATGACCAATGAAATGGCAGAGATTAAACGAATGCTAAGCGCGATGCAAAGCAATACTGAACGCGAAACACCCGATACGCCGGTGCCGGCGCCTGGTGGAGATGGCCCCATGGCAACCAAATGTAGGGCGGTAGTGAGTAAGCTTAAGAACACGGAATCTCAGGTAGAGGATATTAAACAAACGCTGATTACAATTACGGAGAACATTCAGATTGTGGCAGGGAGTCTAGCTAGCCTCACGGAGAGCGTTAGGCAGATGCAGGCTGCACTGAGCGACCCAGTCGAGGGGCTGAGGGCTATGAACGAGCGCATCGTCGCGCTCGAAAATCACGTCAAGCTGCATAAATCCGGGCCACCAGGAGCGTCGGCAGGCAACGTGAAAATGGCCATGCCAGCAACCCTCGATAGACGAGGGGTCCATCAGGCAGAGGGACCGATTCTTCAAGCCACACTGACCTCCCAGGGCGGAGATGAAAGCACAATCTCTAATGGCCAACGCTAAAGGCAATATCTGCATTTGGCAGTGGAACTACAGGGGTACGCTGGTAAAAGAGCACTTCTCTTTTACCAGCTTGGCTTCAGGGTTTACAGTAACCCCAAGCACAGGCACCAGCAGTTCAAAACGCTGCTCGAGAAGGCAGTTGAATTAGCTGGTCCTCGCCCCCCTCATCGTGGTCGGTGACTTCAATGCCCCACACGGCTTATGGGGATACGTATATGAGACAAGAAAGGGTCGGGACCTCTGGCAGGACGCCAACGAACTAGACCTAACCTTAATCACCGATAAGGCTTTCCCTACGAGGATAGGCAATTCGGCAACCAGAGACACGACGCCAGACCTCGCTTTCATCAAGAATGTAGAAAAAACTACATGGACTAACACCGCCATGGACTTTGGCAGCGACCACTACGTCCTACAAACCTGTATATTGGTGGATCGGAGCAGAGTCCGAGAGTTCACGGTGGTTGACTGGGATCTTTTTCGCAACATCCGCAGAACAAGGCCCAGTGCTCCCGACAACTTCGAGGAATGGTGCGAGGGCATCCGCAAAGATACCGCCGCTGCCACTAAGAAGGTAAAAACAGATTTAAATGTTTAAAAGATGGACAGCAGGCTTGCCCACCTGCTGGAAGCCAAGGAAGCTCTATTCCGTCGTTGGTAGGGCCAGAGGCACAACCGTAGGCTGCGGCAAAAAATATCAAAATTGAACAAGGAAATCGAAGAACATTGCGATACATTGTGCTAACAGCAGTGGGACGAGCTATGCGACTCCGTCGACGGGCAAATTAGAAATGGCAAGTCCTGGCACCTTCTGAAGCACCTATTGGACGAGCACAGCACTAAAGCCAACCAGAGACACACCCTAGCCCGTGCCCTGCATGAGGCCACCAAAGAACATGCGGTAGAAGAACTCGTCACCAGGTTAGTATCCAAGTACCTACCGGTTGAACTAGAGGGCCAAGACAGCGTGTTCCCGGACTATGGCGGCCCCCCCTCTACCAGAACTAGACGAAGACTTTTCAGAGATCGAAATTAGGCGAGTGCTTCAAACGCTCAACCGCAAGTCGGCTCCAGGGCCGGACGGGATCACGAACAGAGCCCTCAGAAACCTCGATGACGCAGCCATAGAACGCCTCACTACTTTTATTAACGAAGCATGGAAAACGGGTAAGGTCCCTGAAGAATGGAAGGTAGCCGGCACCGTACTGATCCCCAAGCCAGGAAAGTCGCCTAGCGTCGAGAACCTTCGCCCCATATCCCTTACGTCCTGCGTGGGTAAGGTGGCAGAGTACGCGATTCTCAACAGACCTAACGATTACCTGGACGGAAATGACATTTGTACGCATAATATGATCGGTTTTCGCGCCGGCCTTTCAACGCAGGATGCAATGATGCTCATTAAGCACCAAGTCATTGATGGTTACTCCAGAGATACAAAGGCTCTTCTTGGCCTAGACCTGGAGAAGGCCTTTGACAACATCAAGCACGCATTCATCCTGGAGACGGTGGCGAACCTCCAGCTTGGGCCCAGGCTATACAACTACATCAGGTCCTTCCTGTCTGGAAGAAAAGCGAGGCTGCGCATCGGGACCTTCTTTCTGAAGACGTATCGCTCGGACATCGAGGCACGCCTCAGGGATCCGTGATTTCTCCGGTGCTGTTCAATCTCTGCATGATTGGACTGTCCAGAAGATTGGCTAGCGTGGACGGCATCAAACATACCATCTACGCCGACGACATCACGATCTGGTGCGTCGGCGGCAGCGAAGGCCGGGTGCAAGATATCATCCAAGAAGCAGTCGTCGAGGTGGAATCGTATCTGCGCCCTAACGGGACTCAGATGCTCACCCGCCAAGTCGGAGCTCCTGCTCTACAGAAAGGAACGGGGCGGCCGACCCAAGGGATGGAAACCTGTCGAAGAAAGTGATATACACATTTACACCTGCGACGGGGAGGAAATCCCGAGGGTAGACAGCATCAGGATCCTCGGCATGTTTATTGAAGCGAAGGGCGGCAACGGCACCGCTCTGCGGAAGATCGTCACCAAGACTGATAACGCTTTTCGACTCATCAAAAGGATTTCCGGGAGACACAGAGGCCTCAAGGAGGACAATTTGTTAAGGCTCATTAATGCGCTTGTGCTCTGCCACTTTACCTACACCGTTGCCATGCACAACTGGCTTAGGTCGGAGTGGGACAAGCTCGACGTTATTATCAGGAAGATCGTCAAGAAAGCATTGGGGTTTCCCGTACGCACACACACAGAGAACCTACTCGCGCTCGGTGTGAACAACTCTGCTGCCGAGATAGCGGAAGCGCAGCAACGATCGCAGCTGGCTAGATTGTCCACCACGACGGCCGGTCGGCGCATTGTTGACGATCTGGGTTTCAACCCTATGCAGGTGGAAACAAATAGCGCGCGTATGTCAAAGTACGTACAAGAAAACGTCACTGTTTCCCCAATCCCTCGCAACACTCACCCTGTACACAACGAGGGACGTCGTCGGGCGAGGGCGACGGCTCTACTGAAGCAACTGGGAAAGGGTGGTACAAATGCCAGTTTCGTCGACGCTGCAGCATATCGAGATGGCAAGAAGTTCGCAGTGGTGGTCGTGGACCAGACCGGCTCGACTACGAACTGCGCCACGGTACGCACAACGAACCCGCAGGTGGCCGAACAAGTGGCCATCGCACTCGCTTTGCTAAATGGTCGGTGTGAAGAGGTGTACAGCGACTCAAAGGCCGCAGTCATGGCCTTCCAAAAGGGCCGCATATCAACACAGGCAGCCAGGATTTTGAACAGCTCCACCAGCGATAGGATTGTCCCTCACACCATATATTGGTTTCCCGCGCATATCGGCTCGGTAAAGGGCGTTGCCCTGAACCCGAACGAGTCGGCCCACACAGCAGCGCGCTAGCTCACCGACGGCGCTGCTCTCGACATGGGCGACGGCTCCAGCGCCGACGACGCGGGACATAAAGACACTCCAACCACACACAACGAGATTACCAAGTATTACTACATGGCGAGGAGGGCTTTCCCGATTCCACATTCAAAACTCAATAGAGCACAGGCAGTCTCGTTGCGCTTACTTCAAAACGATTCGTACCCGTCTTTAGCATACCTAAATGAAATTTATCCACACAAATTCCCCGACGCCGCCTGTACCGCTTGCGGGCAGACCGCTACATTAGCGCACATGCTTTGGGAGTGCGGGTCGCTCGGCCCGACTTACACCAAGACCCAGTGGGATGCGCTTCTGCGCAGCCCAAACCTTCAGGACCAAATCCTGACCGTCCAGTGCGCCCGCGACAGGGCCGTTAGGCTAGACCTGCCGGTCCCCACGTGGGAGTAGCCGGGTGGCGCGGGGCAACCTCAGCGTCTGCACTGGACTTTAATAAAGTTGTGCTCACTCACTCACTCAATCACATGCTGGGAAATATGGGGTTCCGATTGTTCTTTCGGCCCCAAAGAAGCTGTCCGTTCTTTGCTCCCGCATTAGTGGGAAGAAGACAGCCCCTTGCGACAAAAAGCATGTCAGGCCCTTCGTGAAATGCGCAGTCGGAGTGGTATATGAAATTCCACTTAGCTGCGGCAAGGTCTACATAGGCCAAACGGGGCGCTGCATAAATGACCGAGCGAGGGAGCACCTGCTAAATGTAAAGAAAAAGGAAAGGACTAATTTAGCTGAACATTGCAATACGTGCACGTGTGATCCTCGATTTGATGAGACTAAGATTATCGGTAGAAGTGGGAATATGAACGCACGGTTGGTCCTCGAAGCTTTTGCTATATCGCAGAAGGCATCTTCATGTGTTAGTGATCCTTCTGTCGGCCTGTATAATGGTGAGAGGGGGGTTTCTGGCTGCGCATGTGTGATTCTTGTGGCATTCTTGGCGTATGCACATGTGATCGCAGTGTTTCTATTTCCTTTATATTCAGTGGTTCCGCCCATGAATAAAGTTGTGTGAGTATGCGCTTGTCCCTGTACCCTCGCTTGTGAACGTGTCCAATTTTCGCGCAACCTTTTGATTTCAAGTATGTCTAACACACTAGGCCAAGAACGAGTTTTACTACAATACTAAAGCGGAGATCCTCCAAATAATCACAGCGAAGGACTTCTAGTTGGTTTCAAATTATAGGAGCACGCACAAAAGCACTTATTGTAGTTATTAGACCAACAAAAATACACGCCCAATGAGCGTACTATTTTGCAGTGCGCCGGGATACCGCCGCCGTGCACACCGTAGCTTCCACAGTGCTGCAACCAGCTTGTGAGATGGAGTATAGGAAACACGCAAAACACGCTCTCCGAAAGACAGAGTTTCGGAAGTGTCGCGTTTGTTGTGTGCAGCGTCTGTGGGCGTGGTGGCCCGGCGTTGCTGATTCGCCGCGCTTAGGGTAGGTGTTCCAAGATGTCATATATTATACGGTGGGCGCCAGGGGCACATTTGTTACAATAGTGAAGCGTTGCACGTAGTCCCACTAATGCGCGTGGCTGGTTGTATGCCTCAGTTTCTGTTCATCTACGCTGTAATTTCTCCCGTTTCATCCATGTTTTGTTCCTTTTGAATGTTTCGCAGTAGTGTGGTAAACCGGAGAAGTGCATGAAATGTGCGTCCAGGAAGTTGACTTGATAACCCGAAGTGTCCCCGTTCATGTTTATACCTCATCAGTACTTTCATCGAATCGCCCTCCTATCCTTCGGGCCGGTCCTCCTCCCTTGCGGTTTTGACGTTTTTAAAAGTGATGAGCCTCTCAGCAGTGGGGGGAATCGCGAGGTAACCTCCACATTCTGAGTTATGTTTCTTTCGAGCTCTACGGCACTCGTCGTTCCACCAACAGTCACGACGTTTGCACGCAGCACCATTTAGTTCCGCTAGAGATTTCAAAGCAGTGTCAATTATGTAAAGGGGAAATTTTGGCCACCACTACCAATTCCGAAGAAAGACATGTCAGATGACCAGAAGATGACGAGGCTTCAGAAGTTCTCCCATTTCGTTGTTTCACCCTTCCACCGGGAAGCCAGTAGTGAATTTCTTTTTATCTTCGTGTTGTCAGAATTATTGGGAACTGGCCGCTCATAAAATGGTTTTAAAGCACTTCCCTGGTAAAATTAAAGAAATATAGAGACAAATAGACAATGCTAATAATAATGAATGAATACGATTTGTTTTGAGGCCAAAAGCAAAAAAAAAAAAACGTAAGTTGTTTCGTAATTGAAAGGCAGACATTAAAGGGAAAGTTCTTAATGAAACAACATCCAGCGTCGGTGCGAATGTCGCCCCACAATCTTCTGCTAGCATGAAAATTGAGGACGACGAGGTATAGTAATTGTAATGAGTTTTAAGGCGAAAGCCTTTAATGTCTCATGCTCACGTCCGTCCGGTGTCCGTCCGTCCGGTGTCCGTCCGTCCGGTGTCCGTCCGGCGTCCGTCCATCCGTCCGGCGGTAGTGCTGGTGGTGTGCGTCCTGACCACCCTTACTGCACATGCGCAAACCCTCCTCACGCACCTCCTCCCCTGCGCTTCCCCTCTCTCTCCTCTAGCTATCCCTCCCGCCTGCGGCGTTTACACACCCATTGCCATTGCGCGTACCCCTCCCCCCTCTCTCTCCTACCCTATCTCCTCTACGCATCCCTTTCGCGGCGCTTACACCCCCATTGCGCATGCGCGTCCCCCTGCCCCTCCCTCTCCTCTCCTACGCTTCCCCCCTCTCTCTCCTCTAGGCATCCCTCCCCGCGGCGTGTACACCCTCACTGCGCATGCGCGTCCCCTCCCCCATCTCTCTCCTCTAGGCATCCCCTACCCCGCGGCAACCACACCCCCCAATGCGCATGCGCGTCCCCTCCCCCCCTCTCTTCTCTCCTACGCTCCCCCCTCTCTCGCCACGCAACGCCGACGCAGGCAGCGTCTGCTAGCGAGTTTCTTGGTTGAAAAAACCGACTGCTCGCGCTGCACAACCGTTCACTGGCCACCCCATATATATGGCAGTGGATCTTGACCTGCAAGGTGGTGCCGGTGGGAGATTTCTCCTGTGCGTTGTCGAACGATGCAAAATTCGCAGCGTGCGCGTTAACTAAAAGCGGACTGCGGGTCTCTGTGTGCAGTCCGAGTCTTCTGTCTCTCATTGCCCATTAGCAGCGATTGGGATGTTCCAGTAGGAAACACCCGTCCATCACTGCGTACTTTGCGGCCCCCAGGTTTCTCTCCTGTGCAACGCTGCGATGATCGCCAGCGTCAACGCCGCCGCCAGTGTAAGCGTTAGCGCCCGCAGCTTCGCATCTACACATGGTTCCCTTTAGCGGTGGATGGTGTAATCTTTAAGGCGAAAGCCTTTAATATCTCATGCTCACGTCCGTCCGGTGTCCGTCCGACCTTCGTCCGGCGTTCGTCTGTCCGTCTGTCCGTCCGTCTGTCTGTCTGTCTGTTCGTCCGTCCGTCCATCCATCCGTCTGTCCGTCCGTCCGTTCATCCGTCCATGTCCGTCCGTCCGTCCATCCGAGCTCTGGCACGGAGCCAGGTGGCCGCCAGGATGCGCAGACGGACGCCGGTCGCGTCGGACTCTATAGCGCTCGCGCTTTGCTTGCGTAGCGTCGCTGTGCCCAGAGTTTGCAATCATTCTGACCGACGCCGTCTCAATGGACCCAGGCGTTCACGGAATACACTTTCCAATTTACAAAGGGTCCGTCAACTTAAGAGCTGGAACGCGAATGGCGTTTGCACGATGCGCAAAGCGCGAGAAAATACTAACGCATGCGAACGGAGGAAGATGAGTCTCGCGTCTCGCTGCGATTCGCGGTAAAAAATTAAAGAAGAAAACACGCACCCATTAGGTTTGTGTCTTATGCCACTGAGAGTGTAAAAGAAAAAAAAAAGACATGGCATAATCAGTGGAATGGCCACACGCTTTCGCCGAACACACTTTGGAATGTACAGAGTGTCCTTCAATTTTTAGATGTGAAGCATCTGATGGCGAAGCTTAATCCGGTGGTGGTGGTGGTGGTGTGCCCCGTTACCACCCTTACTGCGCATGCGCAAACCCTTAAAAAAATAAAAGACCCCTCTCCCCCCTCTCTCTCCTCTAGGCATCCCTCCCCGCGGCAACCACACCCTCACTGCGCATGCGCCTCCCCTCCTCTCTCCCCTCCTACGCTCCCCCCCTCTCTCCTCTAGGAATCCCTGCCCGCGGCGTCCACACTCCCACTGCGCGTCCCCCCTCTCTCTCCTCCCCTACGCCGCCCTCTCTCCTCTAGGCATCCCTGCCCGCGGCGTCCACACTCCCCACTGCGCATGCGCGCCCCCTCCTCTCTCTCCTCTCCTACGCTCCCCCCCTCTCTCGCCTCGCGATGCCGACGCAGGCAGCGTCTGCTAGCGAGTTTCTTGGTTGAAAAAACCGACTGCTCGCGCTGCCCAACCGTTAACTGGCCACTCCGTATATATGGCACTGGATTTTGACCTGCAAGGTGGTGCCGGTGGGAGATTTCTCCTGCGCGTTGTTGAACAATAAAAATTCGCAGCGTGCTCGTTAACTAAAAGCGGACTGCGGGTCACTGTGTCCAGTCGGACTCTTCTTTCTCTCATTGCCCATTAGCAGCGATTGGCATGTTCCGGTAGGAAACACCGCTCCATCACTGCGTGCTTTGCGCCTACCCAATTTTCTCTCCTGCGCAACGCTGCGATGAGCGCCAGCGTCAACGCCGCCGCCAGTGTAAGCGTTAGCGCCCGCTGCTTCACATCTACACATGGTTCCCCTAGCGGGAGATGGTGTCATTTTTTTTAATATTATCAGATTGAACGGACACTGTTATATCTCACCACTACCATTCAGCAATACCAAGGCTACGGGGTGTAAGCAAGCTACACGCTTGCGCAGAAAACATAGTTCCAACTTCCAGATATAATTACCATAGAATTGGCAGAGTTGAGACATGTATGCTTGTTTGACACGTGCTGCGTAAAAACGCTGCACCATATGTTTATTCTTCTTCTTTGTGATGTCGTATGCCTTTAATTGCGGTATCAGTAACTGCCGGTAACTGTGGTTACAAACCAACATGGCAGTGCCCATGCGGACGTGACCACTCGCTTCGTTCCGAAGTGCGCTTGCTGTTCGCCCACTAAGCCCACAGCAAGAAATAAATAGTTAAATGAGGCATCGCTTTGTGCCAACACACGCTGAGACAAAACATCAGGAACATTTTAACGCGATAGCGTTAAAGAGCTCGTTTCGCAGAAATTCCGGCGTCGGCGTGGGCGTCGGTGTCGGCGTCGTTGGTTGTGAGCGAAAAATCATCATCTTGTCCGTGACCGAAAAATCGAGAAAGATGCAAATAAAATAAATAATAAAATTTTTCGGGCCGAGTGAGGATCGAACCCGGGGTCGTCTACGTGGCAAGCAGGTGTTCTACCACACAGCCATGCCTCTGGTTGGAAATACTGTGAAAATAACTTCCTCTGCTTGGAAATGCAGTGAAAATAACTTGCATGCTTCGCAAACTCAAGCGTCCTTTATATAGGCGTCGCAATATAACATGTAATATCCCAGGAATATTGCGTGGTACAAGCGTACATTGCCATCGGGCGTCAGAATATGTGACTATCATAACGCTTTCATAGTTTAAAGCCAGCCACCCATTACGAACGGCACACACCTTACTGCGCGTATTCCCTTAACACCACGTAGTGGGTGCATTGCAAGTTCGAAAACATTTCCTACATTTGCCGCGCATAATTGCTCCTGGTTTAAAGCATACTACCCATTACATAGTATGCACTAAGTGATTGAAGTAGGCACTAGGGACGGGATATCGCTATCGCGTCCAACTCTTAAAGGCGAAGCTTAAGGGTCCCCCTAATTTTTTTTTTCGTGATTTGCGAGATTACCTGTTCGTTTAGGCTCACCTGCTAAACCTAATGAGCCGAGAAATTGACAATGGTTCTTAAAATTAGCGCAGTATAGTCACGAATGCATTGCTGTTGACGCATCAGCATCTTAATCTAAACTAAGTGCAAGCGTTAGTTTGTCACTCATGGTTGACACAGTGGACATGCCGACTTGATAAATTCGAAGCTGAGGGCACCAGCTGCGATGGGTGCAGCCATTTTTTAACGCGACAGCGTTACGAGCTCATTTCGCAGAAATTCTGGCGTCGGCGTGGGTGTCGTTGGTTGTGAGCGAAATATCATCACCTTTTCCGTGACCGAAAAACCGAGAAAGATGCAAATAAAATAAATAAAAATTTCCGGGTCCGAGTGGTGTTCTACCACACAGCCACGCCTATGCTAGGAAATACAGTAAAAATAACTTCCTCTGCTTGGAAATGCAGTGAAAATAACTTTCATGCTTCGCAAACACATGCGTCCTGTATATAGGCGTCGCAATATAACATATAATATCGCAGTAATATTGCGTGGTACAAGCGTACATTGGCATCGGGCGTTGGAACATGTGACTATCATAACGAGTTTCAAGAAAATGAAAAAGAATTATATTTTCAATGCATGGCAAAAGCAATACAGACACATAGAATAAATAAGTATGCAATGATAATGCCTATTTCTAATTACTAAGCGCTGTACAATTACGGAATACCAAACAATTAGTTATATAGTTGCTCATATAGTGCACAACTGTGCAAGAAATACTTGCCATATTCGCTACAGTCAACAAACTTAAAAAAAGACTGAGCAAAGTGAGTGGTAGAGTGCACTAAAGCAGAGAACCAATTTAGTACATCACGACAATTCGCGAGCAAGCTGGTGCAAATAATGTTCATTGAGGCCATAGCGCTCAAAAGGCAGGGACCACAGAAAAAACATGGTTGATCCCACCGTCATAGGAATCGGTATAACACGAAAGTGAAACGTGTCCTTACAGAAGTAGTCGAATGTTTACTGCACAGTGATATAAGGGAGCTTGAACAATGTCTATTGGTGTGTTGACAGTTATAGCACCGTTTAACGTGGATGCATACACGTTGACGCTTGATGGTACATCTGTATCCCGACGACCAACGTCTATGATGAATGATTAAAGAAACTATGCAGGAAAATTTGCGCTAAAATAGAACAGGACAACACAAGGAAGGAACAGATCCTTCCTTGTGTTGTCCTTTTCTATTTTAGCGCAAATTTTCCGGCATAGAATGAACCAACTAGCCCCTCAAGATGTCCTGATTAAAGAAACGCTTGTGGTCATAGATGTTTGTGGTAGCGGTACGGTGAGAGCGGAGTCATTGAAA
Organism: Rhipicephalus appendiculatus; assembly: GCA_030522465.1. Classification (NCBI taxonomy): domain Eukaryota; kingdom Metazoa; phylum Arthropoda; class Arachnida; order Ixodida; family Ixodidae; genus Rhipicephalus; species Rhipicephalus appendiculatus. The sequence goes on along the minus strand of JALIZH010015838.1, from coordinate 61,087 downwards.
GCGGTGTGACAGCCAGAAGAGCGTCAGTGATTGGGCGCCGAACTTGGGCTAAGGTCGCCTACTCGCGGCATGTTAGAGTTATTGAATAACGCTGCCCGACCAGAGAGAAACGCGACGCGCGTCGTGTCTTCCCCATTCGCCGGCTGCGATTTTTCGCGGGGCGAGCTAGGAACATGGCTAGGGACGCGGAGTTATGGCCACGCGACGCACTCGCGCGTCGCACAGCTATTTTCGGTATCGACGAATGCTACGAGTGTGGATGCTAGGGGTAAGGTCACCACCTGGCAGTGTGTTAATGTGTCGGCAAAATTGCACCTTTACTATTCGAAACACGCCGAATGGGACGGACGCGGAGAAACAACGCTTTGAAGAAACTAATCGTGCATTTCACGATCATAATGCATTACTTCTCTTAGCAAGGCCAATGTGAGAGGACAGTGGTTGTTATAAAAGGCTTGTTTTTAAAGCCTGCAATGTATGTGACCGTGGCGCAGTGGATAGAGTGCCCGGCATCTCTTATCGCGGACGTAGAGGTCGTATGTTCGACTCCCGTTGACGGAACATTTTCTTTGTCTTCTGATCATGTGTATTTTTTTCGACGTCATTTCCGTGACCGAAATACGTCACTCAGATCATAGTGGACCCCGGCATAAAACACTTTCGTGTTAAAAGGACGGGAGCTGTCTTTTCAGTGCTATGGCCTCAATGAACGTTACAAACAAACTAGCCCTAAAGTCTGTTCTCTTGGTGCAAATAATTATGCAGGCAGTAGTCACTTTTTGCCGCAGCACACACCACTCGCAGCCAAGTGTGTTACTGATGGTCAAGGTGAAAGAACCCAACACAACTTTTGTTTCACCGTGAATACAATGTCTTTGTGTAATAGTGTGACTGAAGGCAGTATGTCATGACGGCTACAGTTTACACTTCATCGTGTAATAAACACAGTCTATAAAATTCTGCGTATGAGACACTCGAAAAGTTCAAGACTTCTGTAAAAATTTTCCATCCCTAGACAGGAAGGTTCTTTGACCGGTTTTCCTGCAGGTATGTCGCATAAATACGTATGTGGTGGTTAGGTTCGTCACGTTGCAAGGCGTGTGACGCGAGGAGGATGGAGACAGTGCGGACACAAAAAAAGGTAGCTATATTTCACAACAAGCACGCATTACAACACGCACTCTACCACGGGCCCGTACACGCGACAAACAGAAAACAAAACAAACAAGCGCAGTCTCACAAGTGAACAGAGTCCGTTGCCTTGCTGGGTCCGGCTCGTTGCTTCCCTGCAGGGTGGCCGGTTGCTTGGGTGCGCAGACGAACGTCCCTGTGCAGACGGACCCCAGGCTGAGGCGAAGTCGCCAGCAATAGGCGGCCACAGCTCGCTTGACGTGCTGGCTGGTGGTTCCGGCGTCTCGAGCACGCTCGCTGTCTGGAAGCTGTCCGGCAGCAGGCTCTCCCGGAAGTCGTTCCAGATCACGCCATGGTCCGAGGACTTCACCGGCTCGAAAAGAGCAGCAAGGCCTTCCGAGCCTCGCGCGTAGTTACGGGTTCACCCTCGGCTCTCTCGCCACGTCTTGCCGGCGTTCCAACTGCTCTCTTCTGCGCGAGCTCCTTCTTTTTTTCTCTTCTGCGCGAGCTTCCGAACTGCTTCATTTCCATGCTCTTCTAGGGGATGCAGCGCTGTCGTCTGCTACGCCCGCATTATTTCAGGTACTTCATCACAACGTAGAATAATTTTTCGGCACTAGGTACATAGTATGATTGCACACTGAAAGAACACTGCGGGCGGATTGGGAAGCTTTTTGCGTTAGTGAGGTTGTGCATTGAGGCTTGGCAAAAAACACAAGAAGTTGAAGATGAGAATAACAAGGAAAAGGTACGTTTCTGCTATGACTGCCGGAAAAAGCACAGGGTGTTACACTATCAATGCGCAATGTCATTCGGAGATGCATAGGGCTATGCTCGTTCCCATTCGCCGTCTGGTGCCCTGGCATCTCTTTTTGCGCTGTATTGCACTCTTACCAATGTAAATTCCAATTTGCCTTTCATGAATGTAATGATTGCCTATGAACGCTGTGTTTCTGTGGCAAGCCACATATACACAGATTCAAGTGTGAAATATGCGGAACTCTCGCAACATAGAGACTTTCTAGAAAAACACACTGTAGTCACTCAAGAGTGATCTTGTACTGCTAGTTAGTATGAGGCCACGTGGTCTTGACAGAGTGCCACATGGGAAGAATTCAAACGAGAAAATTTGTATGTGAAGTCTTAGCGGTAGCTGAGTTGCTGTGGTGTTTAGCTGCTGAGCAAAATTCCAGTCTAGGTGTCTGAACATCAGTGAAGGTGACACGCACAAATTCATGTGTGTTTTTAAACCACAGCAATGAACCCCCCAAAAAAATTTACATAGTGACGCTTTTCTTAGTCGAGCTTTTTATGTCCGGCGTCGTGGTAGCGCTGATCACGTGGCCTCGTATTGAGGCGAGAGTGAGCCTCTCTAGGTAGGGGAGAGCTGCGAGTGCTGCGAGAGACGAAGGGCTTGCTGTGAAACGCGAGGGCGGCGGATGTCGAGGGGTGAACCTTGAAGAAATGCGCTAAGATGGGGAGTGACGGCATGCTCGGCACACTCGCCATGAGTGCACTCAACTCACACTCATTTGAACGTGGTGAGTTGAGTATGAATGATGCTCTGAGTGTGAGTGGACGTGAGTGTGAACGTGAGTGAGGATTCATGAGTGTGAGTGGTCGTGAGTGTGAACGTGAGTGAGCACTCATGAGTGAGTAGACGTGAGTGTGAACGCGAGTGAGCACTGATGAGTGTGAGTGGGCATGAGTATGAACGTGAGTGAGCGTGCACTCATGAGTGTGAGTGGACGTGAGTGTGAACGTGAGTGAGAACTCATGAGGGTGAATACTCATGACTGAATAAAACTGGTAGCGCAAAGAAACGGGACACAAGAAGTAACACGCAGACACACACACAGCGCTACTGCGCTGTGTGTGTCTCCGTGTTACTTCTTGTCCATTCTTTCGCCTTTATTAAGTATGCCGTACCAACAAGCCTGCCTTGCAACTTTACTCAGTACTCATGAGTGTGAATAGTATAAACGTGAATAGTCGTGGTATGAACGTGCGCGAACTCATGAGCGTGAGTAGGTATGCCGCACAAAGAAACACGGCGAGCCATAGCTCGGCCCACTCGCATGAGTGCACTCAACTTCCACACTCACTCACACTCATTTGAATGTGGTGAGTTGAGTATGGTGAGTACTCGCTAAGTGTGAGCGGACGTGGGTGTGAACGTGAGTGAGCGCCTAAGAGTGTGAGTAGGCGTGAGTATGAACGTAAGTGAGTGCCTACGAGTGGGGTAGTCGTGAGTGTGAACGTGAGTGTACTCATGAGTGTGAGTGGAGGTGAGTGTGAACGTGAGTGAGTACTCATGAGCGTGTGGATGTGAGTGTGAACGCGTGAGTGAGTGCGAAGGCTGACAAAATTGTGGTGAGTGAGTTTGAGTGAGTACTCCCTTAAAGTGCCGACCTATGGGTGACGGTGACGCGCAGTGGAGTGTAAGATAGCGTGTCAGTGTCAGTGTTTAGGAGTCTGCGTTTTCAAGGTGGTGAACGTATCTCATTCTCCCGATAAAGAAGGAACCCGACGTGAGCGTCAACGTGAGTTGACGCGAGAACGGGCATGTAGTCGCCGATCCAACCGCGATATTCGCGCAAGAGAAGCTGGATATAAGCGCGAACGACCATAAGACTTGAGAAATATAGAAGTACGATATAGCCTGATGAAGGACGGGCGTAAGCTTCGGTATTTCGGCAGTGTTCATGTAGTTAAGCTGGCTAGAGGCCTGCGCACCAGCTAGCAACAGGCCTGTGGACTGCTAGAGGCTTTTACACCTAGATATAAGTACATCCTAAAGAGCCCCAGGTGGCTCTTTAGGATGTACTAAAGAACCTTACGTTTTTTCTTAAGCATTGCGCTTCTGTATACCCTAAAATCATATAGTGATTCTGGCATGTAAAACCCGGCGTGTTAGTAATCCTGAGCTGACATGAGCCACTGTAGTGTACCGATAGCGATGGTGTTATAACGCAACGTCATGTACTAGGTGAACGAATCAATTGCCGTGTGGAGGCTGTTTGGGCACACAAAATGTCAAGAAAATGTGAGGCTTCATTGTGGCCGCTGAAGTAAAAAATTGATTTCGTGCGCTAGCGCTGATTAATATCTCCTCGGCTGCCATAACTACTATGGCTGATGGCAAACAAAAATGCAAAATTCTGATAATATTCCTGCAGATTCCATATTTCAATACCAGAAAAATCTCTTGTAAAAACAACTAATTTTGTCCTATATTCTGCGTGAACAAGCAACGAAAATACCGGCAGGACCACAAAATAAAAACAATAAGAAGGACAAGAATCAACTAATGCTTCAGCCAAAGTCCACGGCGTTACATTAAGGATGAGGTTCTTGAGCGAATAACGCAGGAAGATCGAGGACATAAAAATAACAGTAAGAAAAGTGTTGACCGAATCCCATATTTGGTAGAGAATGTTAAATTTTTTGAAGCTTTCTGTTTCCTCGATAATAGTGTTAGCGCAAATGTGCGTAAACAGTCGATGAACTACTACAAAGAAGAAATGAAATACCTTAATACATATTTTTCACGTAGACTGCCACGCGTAGGGAATGGACAAGTTTGCCTTTTGACTGGACAGGCGCATATCAGTTCTGGTGCCTTCTTCCTTTTCGCAATTTGTGCACTTTTTCAGTTGTTAGTCGGCATTCGTAGTGTCATGACTTCTTTCTTGTGTCTGTGTTTCGCTTCCTATTGACTAAGGAATCCTGTAGCCTTCACAACGCTGAAAGGAACTTCTGAGTTGGCGTATATTGCTGTTGCTTCTGAGGAGGCCTGAACTCCCACATTTTTGTAAAGTATGATGGTGACACGGCCAGATGCTGAGACGATGACTTGGCAATCCTTGCGGAAAATAACGTACAGCTGAATCAAGTTGGTGTGTGTTCAATTGAGTAGTGCTTAGGTGAATGGAGCCGCAATGCCAGCCGCTCACCACCGAGCCTGAAGAAGGAACGTGCGAGGCGCGGACGTAAACGCGCATCCCAGCTACACATGGCCACTATGACCAAGTGTCGGTTACCTTAGGTTGTATAACCACACGAGCTAAAACCATGCCGCCAGGAAAAAATGGAGAGAATGGCAGAGTAGAGGACAGGAACTATTAATTTTAAACAGAAAGTTTAAACTTGTGGGTGATAGAGGGACAGGAAAAGGTGGCGGCCGAGTTCCCCTTCTACAAGGTCAGCCCACAGGAAATAAGGCGTGGTGACGCCGGTGGTCAAGCGCCTGCTCGAGCACGTGCCCTTGCGGTATACAGATGTTATGTAATTTTTACAGCGAAAGCTGTTATGAGATCACAACAAGGGTCGTTTTCGCGCCGTACTTGTCCGCCGCCGCCGCCGCCGGTGTCCGTAACCAATATCGCACGAAATAAGAAAAAAAACTAAATAAAAAAAATCACCTATGACAGATTGGGAATCGAACCCGGGTCCTCTGCGTGGCAGCCCAGCACTCTACCACTGAGCTACGCCATTTTTTTTTCTTTCATGGTATTTATTAAATGTGTGCTACAATGAACATAAATGGCACTAATAGTATGAAGCAAGTACAATCACATAGCGACAATAAGCGCTCTGGCGTTACTGAGGAAACACTCGACTTCTAACAACGTGCAGTAGAGCAGCGAGAGTTCATCAAATCATGTCACACACAAAAGATGGTGAGGCCAAGCACCTCACCAAGATGGGGTACCAGTCCGGTTCAAAGTCTATTTCGTCATAAATGTCCTTTAGGTGAACTGCCATTCTAATAAAATGTGTTCTCGAAGAAATGGTGGGTTCTGCGTTGCGGTCTTGCATACGTGTCTTCCGTAGGCTGTGCATACCCATGAGGAAAAACATATCAAAGGGCACTTCATCCAGTGATGTTGGCAGAAGATAACGTATAGTGTAAGAATTGATTTCAAAACGTTTCTTCAGAGCCCGTTGAAGGACATCCCAGAACAGGATAGCGTCTTTGCAGCTAACAAAGCAGTGTTCTATTGTCTCCGGCACATCACATAGGCGGCAGTTAACAGAAGAAACAAAAATACCTTTTCTTTTTAACCATGTGTTTACCGGCAATGTTTCAGAGTGGAGCTTATAGAAGAATGTTTTTGAATTCGGCGGGATATACATTTTGCACACTCGTTTCAACACATCATGGCCAGCAAGGTCGGAGTACAATGAACGGTACAACGGAGGCGGGAAAAGCATGGTTAAAAGATCCTTATACAGTACCTTGCGCGATACTGTGTACAGGTATTCTATGGAAAAGCGAGCTTTAAGGAACCGAATTGCGAGGTAGACTTCCTGCATGAATCCCCACAAACACGGGCGATTGTTTACCAGACTTAATTGTTTCACTGAGCTACGCCACTGCTTGAAACTGCGGTGCAAACTGATCCTATGCAGGCTTCATGTCGGGTAAGAAATCGCGTTAACGCGTGTTGTAAAGTGTTTTAGAACAGTAAAGTAACAACCAGGCGTCACACAATACGAAATGCGTAACGAGTGGGTCGTTCAATGCTCCAACCCATTACAAAATGGCATAATTCTTCATCGTCGTCAGCCACAGAAGCAACAAAGTGCACATAATGCGAAGAATGAAGAATATTGGTAGAGTAGACGCTTCCCCACTACACAAAACTTATGATTATTTATGGCGTAGTGGGTACCAGGTAAGTGCGCTTGTAGTAGTTGCCCCAAGAGTGTTTAACCCATTAGGGACCAGTGTACTTTAAAAAGTACACTTCCTTTTTCGGGCACAGAAAATACAAAACAGAATATTCTGATCTTGCTTATCACAATTTCTGATGCCAAAGGTTGCAGCAAGAAAATCCTAGTTTGGAATACTGACTCGGTTATGTTTTTTCTGTTTTATGAGTCGTCAAACTTTAGGAAAATGAGAGCCTGTTAAACGCACGTGGGCAGTACTACTTTTTCTAAATTAATTTGAAGTTCTACATTTTATATGTTGAAAAAACAGACTGCTTCTGCTTCAGGAAGAGCAGTTCAATCCCTGCAAAGCGCGAGAAGCCTATAGAGTGCATAGTTTTGCTGTAAGGAGTAATCAAATGTTGCTGTACTTTATTTAGTACACTGGGACTACGTGGGAGCATACATGTAACTCCTGTTGTGCGTTGCATCATAGATTCAACAGGCTTTTTTTGTTATGAATGCCGTTTTTTCAGTTATCTCAGACTGATGAGGCTGCGAAAGATGTCGCTGTGAATATACGAGAGCCTCTTGATGTTTTAATAGGCGATTCTGACCCTAACATGGGAACTTAGGAGCAGGAGGGGAATGACGACGGTACGAATGGATGCTTTCTGCTAACGATAAAAAAACATGGAACGAGAGGAACGTGTGTAAGATGACTTCTGTTTTGACTCAGGAAAGCAGCTTTGTTTCAGAAATGGCAAAGACAACAGCATAATTGTTATGCTGACGAAAGCCTACACAGTTGAGTCACTATGCTCTGTATCATGGTGACCATTCACTGAAAAGAAAAAAAAAAACGTCGTTCCACTGTCTTCCTTCTTCATCCGCAGTAACAATGCCATGAGGGGGGTTTGAGCTCTACGATTAAGCTGCGAATGACTAGAGAATTTTCATCGCTGAGAAAAAGTGGTACCAGCCCCTATTTATCTAGATGATCGAAATAGCCGCAGACAACGCATATAGGGTCTGCTACGACATTGTAGGTTTTAGCAGACCCTCTACACGTTGACTATTGTCCTTTAGTCGCATCACAGCAAAACATTGACTGCGCCTTGTTGTACCCAAGAGAAGTATCAAAGCTCTCCAGATTACACTGTGCTTGCTATTACCCTCTATCCATACGGACATTTTCACAAGAAGCCGGCGAAACAGTAGAATTCTGCCAAAATACATCGAAATGGTGTGGCGAAAAGCGTGACGTTACGCTTTCCTAAAGCAATGGTCCTTGATTAAGTGGCATGGGCCAAGATAACTTTGTTAGTCGTTTCACAAGGGCCCAGCGTACTCGCCATTCTTGCATCAAGTCACCTTGCCCGTTGCTATCACGAAGGCCCAGCGTACTTTTTATAGTACAGTATCATAACTCCTGAAGAAACGCACGTAACTCTGTGAAAATTTGCACGTGTGGTTATCTCCTGTGGTTAATTAAATAAGCAAAATTTCAATAAAATCGGACCAGTAGTTCTTTCGTGGTCCTTAATGGGTTAAAAAAGGCTCTAGAAAGGCCGCCCTTCCAGCTTTCGCTGTGACTGTGCTGCGCCTGCCACGCAGTCCTGGCGGTTTTTTTTTGTTTGGACTTTAATATTTTTGAACACCTCGCTCTTTGTTGAACATAGATTTTACCGCATATAACATACTGTCCCTTAGTACTTGCTGCATTTAAGAAGAGAAGCAAGAAATTCACTTGCTTAATATGTACTGCGTGCTTCATATGTTTTGTAAAAAAATATGAAACGTGTGAAGTACTTTAGTTATTCGGAACCCCATTCGCTAAATACTGTATGTTTGCTTCAGTTATAGCCTACAGGACGCCAGCGCGCAAAAGCTTGAAGATTTTTGCGCAACAGCGCTTACTGACACGTGTAGCTCTAGCGGCATTATTCTTTGAGATGTTATACAAAGACTGTTTTTAAAGATAAACTTATTCAGGCTATTATTATTTAAGTTCTATTGTACTGCTTTCCACACGAACCTCTTAAGGTTTGTTTGAACGTGGTTTAATGTTCCATAGCGGCTAAAAGGGATACACACAACCTAGAAGAATAGCAAAAGTAGGGATACATTACCGGCAAAGTTATGTTGAATGTGAAATACGCCAGCTGCTTCCAAAGCTATGTAGTTTCCAAACGCTGCCTGACACTTCCATTTCATCTTTAAACAGATCTCATTCTTTTTATACACGTAGCTCAATTTTTCAATTGTGCCTCTTTCTAAAACCTTCACGAAAATTCATGCTGTCGTCACATAAGTCCTGATAAGTCCTCATTGGTGTGGTCGCTTCGCAGTGTCTTCGGGCCTAATAAAGGTCGTGTTAATTGCTGCGTCACAATATGTTTATTCGTGTATTTCACAATATTGCAATGCAGTATAACAAGACAGGAGCGAAATTACAATAAAATAAGAAAGTAGAAAAGAACAGAAATCTTTTACCCCAATACCAGCGCCACGTGCAATATGGCAGTTTACCTACTACAACATTTGACGAAAGACATAACGAGCACTTTGAATGATTTATGACACTCGCACCGCAAGTACTACAAAAGTTTCAGTGGATCGCCACTTAACCCGACAAACGTATTACAAGGACGTCATCAAAAGTGCCTGCATCGCCAACAAGTTCGCGCAGACTTTTCCAATGAAAAGGCGTTCCTGTATTTTGACAAAACTGTGTGGTTTGATGTAACGGCGAGCGTTGGGCGTTTTTGTTGATTTAGTGATTTAAAAGAATGTAGATAAACACATATTAGGTTCGCAAAATATTATGCGGGAATTTGAGTCCACAGATTTTACGGTGGACAGGCATTGCGGGGAATTTATGAGCTTTAAACAGTTCAGTTGATTCATGTCGGCCTACGTATTTATTAGAAGTGTCGCCATACGAGTATTACCAAATAACTGAGATTGAAGTGAACAACAGAAACAGTTTCACAGCGTGAGCGAAGTGATTTATTCGTTTATACAAATACTGTCAGTGCTATGTGCGGCATCACAAGGACGAGTGCTGTCACAAGTTTGAAATGGCTGTCTTGAATTATGCTACATCAGCATTGCTGTCAAAGGAGGCAGGGAAGTGATTCCATTCAGATGAAGTCTGCGGCACGTAGGAGTGGAAGTACATGCGGCGATGGCAAAATGCCGCTTGAACTTTAAAGTCCCGGCCGATGCGACAGGCAACGTAAGAAGGGGGGCCACAACAATGTGGCTTTCATTTGAGGAATCATAAAACGGGTTTTGTGAAAGAGGCATAGACGGGTCTTGTTCCGCGTGTTAGAAAGGCTAGTGAGAACTCGAGAAGCTTTTATGGAAGTGACACTGGCAGTATGAGAGTACTTAGGAACAACGATATGAGCTCTGCAATACGGGATGTGTTGTGTTGCGTTAATAAATGTACAGGAATGAGAATCTCATATTGAAGAGATGTCTTCGAAGTCTCACCAGCGTTCAATAAAGAGGTTTTAATGAAACAGGAGCTAATGAAAAGTTCCTACACAAGAAGCCGAGAGTGCGGTTCGCATTGTTAATACAGAGTTAATATCAGTATTTCGATATCAACTCTTATCTATGTGAACACCTAGACACTTATAAGTATTCACGGATGAACTAGTAATTAGTAATTGAATAAAAAGCGCTACTGGAGTCAAAATTCCCCGAGAGATTGTCTGCATTCGTTTATTCTCCGCATTCGATTTCAATGACCAGACTGAAGAAGAAGTAATGATATCAACATCGAATTGAAGTTGTCATGACTATCAGTGTTACTTATTGCGCAGTGGATGATATTGTCATCAGCAAATAGCCTGATTGTTGATGTATTGCAGGTTGGTAGGTCTATAATATAAATTGGAAAGAATACGGGTCCAAGGACCGAGCATTGTGGTACACCTGATGTTACAGAACAATTACGCAAGTTATGACCGTTAGCTGTTTCATCTCGGGTTTTTTTAGATAAGAAGCATTTATTCCACTGTAATTTTTTTCTAGTCAGTAGTTTGCATGCTCAGTTTTAGTTGAAGGAAATGGGAAGAAAAAGTATCGAAGGATTTCTGAAAATTAAGAAATATGCCGTCGATAACGGACCCATTGTCAGCTGCCGAATATAAGTCGTTAGTAAACAGAAGTAGTTGAGTTTCACATGAGTAGTGTTTCCTTAATCTTGCGAAAGAAGTTATTCTCTTCAAGAGTGGAAGTGAATTGGAATTCTTGACATGTTTCCGAAGCTTACATCATATGCTAGTCAAAGTAATAGGTCTGGAATTAGAAGATTTAGATTAGCCGTCTGGTTTTGACCCCGAAATCTCTTTCTCCGCCTTCCAATCGCTGGGCATTGAGGCATGTTGCAATGACTGTGAAAAAAGCTGCGAAAAATATGCGAAAAAAAAAACTGGTTCAGCAATCAAAGGCCGTTTCTTTGACAAATAGGGGAGCGATTACATTTATACCAGGTTCTGACGTTCTCCTTTTCGGTACGATGTTAAAAAGCTGTAATTAATCAGTGATGATTGCTTTCATTAGAGGGTGTCCAGGGTCAGCATGAATTGGCTAATCGTAAATGCCTTTTAAATGCGAAGGAAAGAAGTGGAACTTTAAAGGTCGTTTTCTTTCTTAGACACAATTGTATTGAGAACTAACAGACAATAATGCCAAGGAAAGTATAGCGGATGTTATTAATACTAAATCGAACGTAAATGTGAAGAAAGAAAAACTGGACGTAAAGCTAACTTGCCGTGGGCGGGGAGCGAACCTGCTACATTCGAATAACGCACCGATGCTCTACCAACTGAGCTACAACGGCGGCCTACCCCCCGTCCACGATTTTGTGCTTTATATATGTGCATTTAAACGTGGGACCGTCAGTCTCAGCCTTCTCATTAAAATTAAAAGTGCGAAGCATTTCTTTGCGTACTGCAGGCACTTTTAGCTTATCTATCTATCTATCTATCTATCTATCTGTCTATCTATCTATCTATCTATCTATCTATCTATCTATCTATCTATCTATCTATCTATCTATCTATCTATCTATCTATCTATCTATCTATCTATCTATCTATCTATCTATCTATCTATCTATCTATCTATCTATCTATCTATCTATCTATCTATCTATCTATCTATCTATCTATCTATCTATCTATCTATCTATCTATCTATCTATCTATCTATCTATCTATCTATCTATCTATCTATCGGCCTACGTCTGGGTGCTCTCGTGTTCACCCCCGTAAGTTGGGGCAAAGCAAAATCAGTATGGGAGGATAAAATAGCTTGACGAATATAACTCGCTGGTCATGGCATGAGTGAGTGAAACAACTTTATTGACGATCCGGCATAAAGGGGGGAAGGGGTAGGGGAATTAAAGCGAGACACTAGCGTGCTCGGACGTCCCGGAGCAGCAACCTACTCGCGTCAAACCCGTGGGGGCGCCGCTTTCGGCCGCTGGCGTTCCAGGATGCTAAGCACGTGCTGGACCACGTATCTTTGGTTGCCTAGCTCTCGGCTGATGATCTTGCTGAATGGCAGTTGGCATTGCTTCTTCTTGAATAATGTGAGAATCACGTCGCGTACGTCATCAAACCCTTTCTGCCAGACACGTGTGGCACATACCCGTGTACCACGGGCGGGTATGTGCCACAGGTATGCGGGTATGTGCGACGGGTGATTGACATTTTATATCTATCCAGGCGCGGGGAGCACAGAGATGGGTAATTTTAACAAGAGTGTGCTAAAAAAAGCTGACATTGGAAGCGTTGACCAGACGAATGCAAAGAATAAATGTCAGGGTCCCAGCAGGAATCGAAGGCCAGCATTCTGCGTGGCAATCGAGTATTCTAGCACATAGCCATGTCAGGTGTCGGAACTGCTTTTCAGATAGATCCTTACGTTCGCGAAACGTCAGTTGTGGTTGCAGCGCTGGCTATCCAATTTTATAGACATTACATATGTACTTATAGACATTACAAGTTCATTGCAAAGCTCCGTGTTATATTTTGGACCATTAACAATGTACCAAAACTTATAGGGGTCAAACTGTAAAATATAATGATGTGCATCGCCGAAGAAACTATGTTTTGCAATTGCATACGCTTCTTTGTAATCTGATGTCGCACTGTGATAAGCGGGGGGCATCTTTCCATGGTATCACATAATGAAGCGCTGCGTCGAACTCGCTTTGTTATTGCGTTAAGGTATGGACACACTGGCCGCGCGGCACCCTCACGCGCGCCGCCCACTGCTCGCGAGAGGCCCCCGGCTGCGGCGCAGGCAAACCACTACTGAGCGCCTGCTTTTCCTCCTATTCCTCCTCACTCAGGCGTCGTCACCTCACCCGCGTCATCTCTCTCCGTCTGTCACGGAGGGGCCGCGAGGTGGTACCAAGCCGGTGGGTGTGCGCGCCTCGACGTGGTACTGTTGTCTCGCGGCACCGCCATTGTGTACAGCGTGCCGCTGCTCGCCGAGCGGAGGCACTGACGGGTGGCACACCGCCGCGGCACGCTTTCCGCAAGTGTGCATGTACCTTTAGAGCAGGACTGACGATGTGAACCACGGAATACGGAACGCCGGTCGAACAGTTCGCAACAGAACACACTCAATCAATTAGTGAATTCATGTTATATTTCAAGGATGCCCAATTCATTTTACAGTGCATGTGCAGCACATGACATACATTTTTACAGTGAAAACATGTAAACTCAGTGCGTGTGGATACATAATCAGCTTTTGCAAAATCTTTTATAATTTTGGGTGAGTTCACGGGACGCTGTGGTTGAAATCCACAAGTGAAATGTACAATGCGATGGTCACTAAGACCAGAAAAATCATGAATAGTATATTAGATGAAAATTGTGTGGTACGCGTGGGTTGAAGGATTGAATGGATTAAATTGAAATCATTGGATATATTAGGAAAGCGATTCCCTTCAGCTGAAATAGAGACTGTCCGCGTATGAAGTATCGTTCGGGCGCTTGCAGTGGTATAGGTTTCCCTGAGTCTTTAAGGATAGATTCCGTTTGTCAACACTTAGGGAATAACCGGTGACGGCGTGCCCCTGGCCGTCGGAAGAAGAGCTTGGCTGCCGGAGTATGCTGGCGCAATGCCGGGATCATTCTGCGAGCAAATTTTGAAACGACTCCCCAGAACAGAAATGCTTTCAATCGCGCCTTAAACGTGTCTATTAAAAAAACGACGTTCCAGCTTTCTTTATGTGACTGTTTTCTTTGAAGAATATCTGAAAGCGAAGCACACAGGCCATATGTGTGCAGAGTTTTGGTATGCTGCACTAATAGTGCTTCAATTATAAAACGTCAGCCTTCTGCAATAAAGATAAAACAATTAATGCGTTCCCAACAAATTCGAATGCCACGCGAACAATGGCGAGAAGGTCGAAACATATAGCGGAATGCACAATCACAAAGAACTCGCGAAAAGTAAACTCAAGACGACTGCGAACTAACTTCCACAACTTCACATTTGCAGCGCGCTCTTAAACCACAAACAAGGAGACACAAAAAGAACGCGACGATATAGACATAATGAATGGGAACTAACAAATGTCACAGTTGTTACTTTGTATATGAGCAGCTCGCCGCAAGTGTCGACTATATACTAACAAGCAGCCCTTACTTCGGCTCTTTACGCTTATTCATTTCTCGTACGCGGCCATTGCAGCGAACGATGTGACTCTTGTGCGGCCTGTAGCTTCAACGCAAATATTGCGGTGCAAGCTCAAGAAGTACAAACCACGAGCCAACGACGAGCTGGGCGACGTCCTTTATAAAACGCGTCCTTAGAGACATCTGGCGGGTTAGTAAACACGCTGAATCTCCCAGCGTTCCTCGAGTTTTCGGTTCCTGCAGATCTCGCCGCCCTGTGGTTGCCTTCGTGCTCCCGTTTGCGCGGACGAAACACTATCTTGCCCAGTGTTGCCAGGTCGGACGAGGCGGCGTCGACAAAAGCAAGAGAAGATGTAGCCCGAATGTAGTCAAAGACAAAAAAGAGCAAGAATATTTGTAGCCAAACATAGCCGTTCCTATTTGCAGCTCATATTTTCATATTCCACTACTACAATGCTTTTTTGTATAACCCGTTCTTTGTGTAGGAAACAGCTTGTATTCAAGAAAATGAAAGTATCGATATTCAGGTGTTCCCTTAACCAATCACCAAACGTTACTATGAAAAAAAAGGTAGACAACTAAATTCTGCAAGCTGTGGCTCATCAGTCCGTCGCTTTCAGAGCTGGGGTCGGCACTCTCTTGAGACGGTGGGCTGAGTTAAATGGAGCCGACACGGCAGGGGCCGCACGGCAAAGTGGAGGAGAGGCGGGCTTTTGCAGGCAAACAAAATAAATTGACAATAATCTAAAAAACAGGAATAGAAATCGTGTTTATTTACAGCACGCATTTCATAAGTTTGAAATATATAAACATTGGCTAATCGCAAAAACCATTTTTGAGGTCAGAACTGCCATGTCGGTCTTCAGATAGGGAGTGAAATGAGGGGAGGGGGGGGGGGGGGAGGGGCTCTTGAAGTCGTACCGAGGGCCACACAACACTGCCACGCGGGCCGCATACGGCAAGCCGCCCGCAGGTTGCTGACCCCCTGTTTCAGAACGTGACATTTCAATGTTGTGAAGTATTTTACGTGCACAGCAAAACAAGTCCGATCAAGGTTTATTTACTGTGCTTTCTTTGGAAACTTTTATGATCAGACCGACCAGTTATTGCCACCTGCGCTGTGGGTTTTAGTTTCGTTGAATTAGGTTCAGTGCCGAAAAAGCGAAACCTGGAAAACTCGCGGACCTCTTATGCATCCACGTGAGACTACTCCAAGGTGGAAGCCCGCTTATTCTATTTATTTTCAGTCAATTTATCTTTCCTAGTCCCCTCCGAGATATTACTCCACCAAACGTGGTTTTCCACTGCCTCCAATATAGGGGCGTTGCAACTTTTCTCCATCAAACCGGTTTTGGACTGCCCCGTATTCGGCCCATTCGTGACCAAGCAAGGATGCCATGTGATGACATCATCAAGCGCGTCACTTTACGTGATGTCATAGTAACTTCATGACGACAACAGAAATTTTGACGATCTGTGACGTCAAGTGGGGACGTCATCACGCGATGATTTTTCGCATCGCTCATGTTAACGACGACGCCGCCCTTGGTCAATTTTGGCGTTTAATGAGGCATTTAAGGCTTTCGCCTAAAAAGAAAGCCTACGTAAAGCTGTATAATGCAATATTGTTGCGGCAGTGAATAGAGCAGCGGAAGCCCTAGACAATAATAATTGTAGATGTTTTACGTCCCAAAACGACGGCATGGGGTGCTATGCAGGATGGCCCGAGCTCCTCGGGCACACGAGTTTGCTCCGAGCTCGCACTGCGGCGGTCATGGCACAAAGGCAGAGCGGAGCGCATGATAGCAGCATTGACGAAAACGGCTACATGAACGAGCGTGGCGTCAAAAACGCATGTGGGGCATCTGCGGCGGATATCAAAGAAACACCGCGTGCGAACACGTCAGCGCCGCCACTCAGTCCACATTTCAACAGTGCAGCGACGTCAGCGTGATTGCCGCGCTATCTTTTTGCCAACTCAGCATTGCGCCTCCCACAGGCGTGTTCGTGGGCGTTCTTCCACTTTCGGGCATGTTCTTTCGTTCCACCCGCAGCATGGAAATTTCCACTCTCGAAGGCAACAAGGGTGCACACGCTGCACTCTCGTGCAGCTCGTTTCGCTTCTATCAAATATTGCGGATAAATATACGGACAGGTTGTCACCAGGGGCGCTCGCATCATTGCGGCAACACGGCTGTGAGTGGTACGTCGTGAGCGCGGTGAAATTGAATTCGATACATCGCAGCCACGTGATGATATAACTTTTATTTCTTCGTGCGTGTGTGCACAGTATGCGCGATAAAGCTGATAGATGAATCATGCCGCTCGCTGGCGTTGCGGCGTGAGCACTGCTCCTTGGAAGGCGCAAACGCGGTGGGTGGACCCGATCTTCGCCGCGGGCGTCTGTCAATCAAACTGATTGACGCGTGAACTCGGGTACAAACTCGTTGATTCTGAGAAGGCCCCAGTTCAACTCGTGACTGTCATGGTGCCGGAGTGACTGACAAATGTTTCATGCGGTGGACGCTAAGCAGCAGCTTCTTTGCATATAAAATAATTTGGTCAGCCTTTACTACTTGTGCAAGGCTGGAGCCATAGATGAGCTTGTGATCACCTAGCTTCTTCCAGCGTTTAAAGTCGGTCGTCTACTCAGTCTGCTCGGTATACGCTTCGAAGTAAAGAACGCATAAGCTCCGTCTTAATTTTGATTATACAAATTAGGCAGGACTTAATTACCAAAATATTGAACAGTTTTGTCTTGATTGGTAAAGTTTTAATTAAAACGACAATAATTACATCGGGTGCAATTAGCATGATCTTGATTAGTGTGCAGCTAATTAACATAAACCTAATTCGCATGTTATTGATTAGCATCATATTATTAAGGTCTAATTAGGATGACTTTACTTAGCGTGCTTATAATTAACGTCGCGTTAATTAGCCTGGTAATAGTTAGCATGGTCATAGCTTTACATGGCTTCATTAGCATGGTCTTAGTAGGGTATGGCTTCATTAGCTCGATCTTAGCATGCCTTGGCTTAATTAGCTTGTTCATAGCATCACTTGACTTATTTAGCTAGGTGTACCGCCCAGCCACTTAGCTAATCAGCCGGGCGCAAGTCCTCGGGCATCGAGCACACCATGAAGGGATGAAGAGGGCGCGCGCCAGTCGAGCAACGCGCAAGAATGTGCAGGCCGACCATGATGATTGTACACGTGGCCTCGGGTTTAGCTACGGTCGCGATATTGTAAGGTGTTAGGGCGGAACTAATCTCAGAGGCCACCGTGCTAATTATTCTAAAGGATGTTTAGTACAGACATTAAAAGCTTCAAAACGAATTTAAACAGCCCCTACCTTTAAAAAATATCATCAGTAGACCTTTCTGGCACTTTTATTCCATGGGTGCACTTCTGCACTCAGTGGACTGACAAACAAATGAAAGAAGATGCCTCTGGTTTGAAAACACCGCCCAATTTTGCCGACCGTCCTTGACGTGACGCCGCGTTCCATCGTAACCAATGGAACGCAGCGCGCGCTGAAGGGTGGATCTGACCTTTTCGTACTGTTGGCTCGTTCAAAAGGGGGTGTCGCCAGAGCTCGGAAAGATCCCGAGTTTCGCCAAGCTCGGGCCATCCTGCATAGCGCCCATGATTATGAAAACGCCGTACTGAAGGGCTCCAGAATTTACGACCATTTGGTTTCTGTAACGTGTACCTAACCCAAGCACGCGAGCCTCTATAGCGTCTCGCCTTCATAGAAATGCGGCCGCGGCGGCCGATATTCGATCCCGCGACCTTCCGGTCTGCAGTCGAGCACCGTCACCAGTAGATCACTGCGGCGGCTAAAGCGGGAGAAAAAGAAATAAACTCGTTTTGAAGAACTTGCTCCTGGCAAAGAGGATACCACGCAAATCCCAATCCCGAGCAAAGAGCACAGGCGCTGAAATGTTAATCCTTTAATCATGACCATGACAGGTAACATGACTCATCATTCTTTGCAGCGTAATCACAGGGATGTGATAGGTTCCACAGCATACACTACTACTCTTTCTGCAGCTCAATTCTGAGTAAATTACGATTAACCGCTAAGGAAATCGGCGAAATGCCAGTTCCGATACAGAAACGCACTTCTTGTATACAGATACGCATTCATCTGATTGGCCGCTAGTCTGAAATTGCGGCTCGACGTCACCTGGTTCTTACTTCATATTATTCTAATACACACAAAAGTACGCCTTCTAGAGAGGTGGAAAGGCGTTCCGCCGTCGCCGTAGCGCGAACAATCAGTCAGAGATCGACGCTGCTCATCACTTTCTTTTCGGCCCGATTAGGCGACGAAGTGGGCGAGTAGACTCTGGAGCATTGATCATGAGGGTGCCATTAAGCCCAAACAAAGCCAACTCGCAGAATTTCAGTAGCCCAAATATAGCCACATAGCCAACTCCCCAAGTCGACGCCAGATTTTTTTTTCTCTGTAGCCCAATTAGGCTATATACAGCCCAACCTGGCAACACTGATCTTGCCACGCATCTCCCTCATTTCTATCTTCTCGTCGTCCTATCATCTTTACTGCCCCTTCACCATACCCAAAGGCGCTCAGTCGTGTCCCCACGACGGGAGGCAGAAAATAGCGTCCTTTTTCTATCTTCCTCTTTCCCCAAACCGCTCTCTTTCTTCCTTCCCATGCAGCAAGCCGTTTTTTTTTTCGCACAAGAGGTGCTGTCTTTTTTTTTTTTTTTTGCCGTGTGCGTGGTGCACCTGCTTTTCTTTGTTCACGTGCGCGCGCGCTTGTGCTGTGCCTGGCCGCGCATTCGTGTTTGAGTATCCGTTTGTGGTGTGCTGTGGGCTTGATCCACGCAGACAGCATGAACCAGAACATAAAGTAGGACATCCAGGCACAACTTATATTTTGCTTCATTTCATGGCTGTGTTTCCGAAACTCAAGATTCGCATATAATGGGGCACGATGCTAGTTCAGGAGTGGAACAGATAGGAACAATTCATAGTGTGTCCATGATTAAACGACACAAAAATTTCTTCTAGTGTTCAGAAATTTGAAACTTAAAATAAAAAATCGCACTCCTTGAAATGTTTACTTCCTTTCACATATACACACATACAGAACGCGATTTGTGATCAAAGGGCAGAGGAGCTTTCGATGAGACATAGTCAAGAAAATGAAAGAGAATTATATTTCAGTACATGGCAAAAGCAATACAGACACATAGAATAGATAAGTAGGCAATGATAATGCCTATTGCTAATGAGTAAGCGCTGCACAAATACGAAAGACCAAACAATTAGTTATATAGTTGCTCATATAGTGCACAACTGTGCAATAAATAGTTGACCTATTCACTACAGTGAACAAACTTAAAAAAAGACTTAGGAAACTGAGTAGTAGAGTGCACTAAAGCAGAGAACCAATTTAGTACATGACCACAATTCGCGAGCAGCTGGTGCCAATAATTATGCTGGCAGTAGTCACTTTTTGCCGCAGCACACACCATTCGCAGCCAAGTGTGTTACTGATGGTCAGGTGAAAGAACCCAACACAACTTTTAAGGCGAAAGCCTTTAATGTCTCATGCTCACGTCCGTCCGGTGTCCGTTCGTCCGTCCGGCGTCCGCCCGTCCGTCCCTCTGTCCGTCCGTCCGTTTGTCCGTCCGTCCATCCGCCTGTCCGTCCGTCTCTCCGTCCGTCCTTCCGTCTCTCCATCCGTCCTTCTGTCCGTCCGTCCGTCCGTCCGTCCCTCTGTCCCTCCGTCCGTCTGTCCATCCGTCCGTCTGCCCATCCGTCTGTCCTTCCGTCCGTCCGTCCGTCTGTCCGTCCGTTTGTCCGTCAGTCCGTCCCTCTGTCCATCCGTCCGTCCGTCTGTATGTGAGTCTGTCTGTCCGTGCGTCCGTCCGTCTGTCCTTCCGTCCGTCTGTCCCTCCGCCCGTCCGTCCATCCGAGCTCTGGTACGGAGCCAGGTGGCGGCCAGGCTGCGCAAACGGACGGCAGTCGCGTCGGACTTACAGCGCTCGCGCTTTGCTTGCGTAGCGTCGCTGTGCCCAGCCTTTGCAATCATTCTGACCGACGCCGTCTCAATGGACACGTGCGTCCACGGAATACACTTTCGAATTTACAAAGGGTCCGTCAATTTAAGCGCGCATAGTCAGTGGAATGGCCACACGCTTTAGCCAAACACACTTTGGAATGTACAAAGTGTCTTTCAATTTTTGTTTCACCACGAATACAATGCCTTGGTGTAAGAGTGTGACAGAAGACAGTTTGTCATGATGGCTACACTGTACACTTCATTGCGTAATAAACAGTGTACTAAATTCTGCGTATCAGACACTTGAAAAGTTCAAAACTTCTGTAAAAATTTTCCATCCCTAGACAGGAAGGTTCTTTGATGGTTTTCCTGCAGGTATATCGCATAAATACGTAGAATAATTTTTCGGCACTAGGTACATAGTATGATTGTACACTGAAAGAACACTGCGGGCGGATTGGGAATCTTTTTGCGTTAGTGAGGTTGTCAAAAAATACAACTGAAGTTTAAGATGAGAATAACAAGGAAAACGTACGTTGCTGCTCTGATTGCCGGAAGAATCAGTGTTACACTATCAGTGCGCAATGTCATTCGGAGATGCATAGGGCTAGGCTCGTTCCCATTCGCCGTCTGGTGCCCTGGCATTTTTTTTGCGCTGTATTGCACTCTTACCAATGTAAATTCCAAATTTGCCTTTATGAATGTTATGATTGCCAAGAACACCGTGTTTCTGTAGGTAGCGTCGCAGAGGGAGCCGAAGCGGAACAATGAAAAGGTCACGCCGGCGCCATTGCAGCAAGCGGGAAGGTCGAAGCACCGACGCGCTGTAGAAAATGTGGCTCGTAAGTAAGAACCACTTACGTCGTGCTCTTTCTGGCGTCACCTGTCGTAGCGTAGTGGTTCGTTACCTTGTCGCCATGTGTTGTATAGGGCAGGAGCCGGCGTGACCCGCGGCGGGCCGACGGAGGGGTGGACGCGTGAAGTACGACGCAGAGAAGACTTGAGGCGAGACTGAAGGGAGAGGGTGTTCCCGCGTTTATTGCAGGCGGTTTTAAGGAAGGGGAAGAACGGCTATTGGCTAGCGAGGAACGAGTCACATGACCGACATGGCCACGCCGGGTTGGTTGTAGGAAACAGGCGTGTCGGAGGCCTAGCTCCACCCAGTGACATGCACAGTAACTTGGCCGCACTGGTGTGCTTGCATGGCACTGGGGGTCACACGACACAACAGTCTGGAACGCGCTTATTCTTCATCGTCATTAGCATCCTCGTCATCGTCATGGCGTATTATGGTTACCTTGCATGTTCTATGCCGTGAGGGAAACGTCATCGTCATCTGGCTACGGCGGACAACGGATCGGGTGACAGGCCTCGTTCATAACATGCTTCGCATCTAAAACAGCGTTGACACTACCATTTAGTTACCATGCATTACTGTAAACATGTGAAGTTGCATGCGTGACCTTTGTTTGTACCACAACTTACATGTCGCACTAAAATGGCGAGGTTTGGGAGCTTTCATACGTTATGTTTGCCGACAGAATTGTGCCCTTATAAAAACATGTCTGCTCGCGTATGTATTCGCCATGCCCACTAACTGTAGGCGGCGCGCTGTACAATTCAAGGTGGCGCCCGGAGGAGCGTCAACCCGTTCGTTAGCAGAGGAACAGATATGACGTGCGGACGTACAGCCCATGCTACTTTCACCGGACGAAGTCATGAGCTGCACTGAAATGCATATGAGACCAAAATACTTTCCCAAACCATGAGAGCTATCTAGCTAATTATTGGCGCGATGTGAAAGGTTATATTTCAGCTCCGCTTCCATGCATGAACG
The DNA here is from genome assembly GCA_030522465.1 of Rhipicephalus appendiculatus. Classification (NCBI taxonomy): domain Eukaryota; kingdom Metazoa; phylum Arthropoda; class Arachnida; order Ixodida; family Ixodidae; genus Rhipicephalus; species Rhipicephalus appendiculatus. The sequence continues at coordinate 38,745 of JALIZH010015838.1, read as the reverse complement.
ATGCGTTGCTAAATCCTGTGCGTGCTACAAAAATATGCATGAACTAGAATTGACGTATGAACTGAACGGCAGTCTGAGGTAGTATGTACTCAGCCTGCCTGACGGGCTTCGCGCAGTAGTAGGCCACTGGCGAGTAGCGCCATCGCTGCCGCACTGGACCAAATGTTTAAAGTGGTGATGACTTGCAAACATACCACGCCGTCGTCATTACTTGCGCAGTCAGGAACACAGAGTTGCTTCTTCAACGGCACCCAAGCTTTTAACATCCCAATGATTAGCGCTTGTGTCACATCCATGCTCAGACTCTAGCCGTGCGTAATTCACTGCACTCAAATGTTGCAGATTTAATGAGCATGATCAAAAGATGCACATCGAAAATAATACACACGTATGCTTTGTCGAACAACAATGCCATTCGGAAGGTACCGGTGAAGTACAGGAGACGTTAGCCGAGAGGCATGGATTGTAGCCGCGACTGCACGTTTCAACGCTCTAACCATTTCGCTTCACTGTTCGAGCTCGAGCGTGTTGGCGGCATGCGGCGCTCCGTAATATCCACAATAATTTTGCTACATGCAGTGCACTAGAAAAAGACAGTTTCCCCACAAGGACAAAGCAATGAATGCAATAGCGAGAAATTGGAATATCACACGAAGATAGACAAGCAGCTCGATACTTGCAGCGTGAACTATCCCAGTTGTTACGCCCCTGTGTTCCAACAACGCGCTGCAAGTGTCGACAACGGAGAACCTGACGCTCTTAGATATTTCTTCTTCTTTTAAAGTGCGGCACGGGGAAAGACCCCTCTGCGTCTCCTGCCACGCGGAGGCGTCTGACGCAAGGTGCACGCTGTTCTTCTTTTTTCATTCCACATCACGAGTGGGTAATGAAAGGGGCCCCTTTTTTGTGCACGCCCCAAGGGCAGTTTTCAAAGTGGCAGAAAATGTAGGGAGGTTTGCGTGATAGAAAACACGCTCAAGGCCCTCCGGGATATCGATACCGCCAGCAGTAAATGGTGTGCCTAAATACCTTGCTATTAAAATGCCTCCACATACATGGGGAGCGGTTGAGTGGACTAACGCACCGCGCTGCAGTGCGAGGGGTCGCTGGTGCGAATCCCCGGCGGGTACCTTGCAATTTTGTTTTTCTGATTTTATTATTCTTTGTACCTTTTTTTTTATATATGTACATCAATATACATGTCCGGGGCATGAGGGCGACTGCAAACAGCCGAGAGTGTCCATATAAATGATATCGCAAGAAAAACTGTTTTTATTTTCATCTGGCTGAGGATTATTATACATTAAATGAAAAGTGACTTAGGAGCGTGACCAAACGTTCATGCACGAGGGGAGGCGAAGTGCACCTCGCTCTTCGTGAGTTAGCAGCTGATCCTTCATCGTTGCTGTCACTCTCGGTGCTTTCACACCTTCGACGTCCAGTCAAAAATCCTCGTCGTCCAGATAGTTCCTTTCAACATCACTGCTGAAAGTAATCTGAAGAACTTACTCCGCCGAACGACTTCGACTACTGCGCGTCACCACGTTATCTGGGCGCGGAGAACATCCTGCTCTCAAACCGGCCAACAAGCAAATCCCTCCCAGTCTACTGCCACCTATCAACAAACGTAGAAAAACAAGCGGTGCAGCGCTGGCCAATTTGAGATTGCTCAGTTATAGAAGAAAACGTAGAAAAACAAGCGGTGCAGCGCTGGCCAATTTGAGATTGCTCAGTTATAGAAGAGCAAATCACTAGCCCCCCGCGACTTCCCGCGTTCTATGATATGGGATTCATGCACTACAAAAACGCTGACGAATGCTATATGCAAGTTAGACAGGGTGAGTTTTAAATGAAAAGGTCAGACGATAACGTTTAGCTAACCTACGTGGCTACAGAAAACCTCGCAAAATTGATATGTGTACGCTGTGGACTGTCATTGAAAACACGAGTTCACACGTATTTTCACGAAACCTTGACATCTCGCAAGAACGAATCAGATTTATTGTGCCACGGAGGGCCCGGTTCGTTCACTGCTGCAGGAAACATGCAAAGCCGACGTGTTCATTTCTTGCTAACACATTCTCACTGAAGGTGGCACAGCCGAAGAAGGAACGACTGCGTAATGCTACCCTCCTCGAGAGGACGCGCCTGAATTCCGCTTGGTGGTGCGACAGTCTATGGACATTGCGAATACTAACGACGTCCTAATAATTGCAATTTCTTATTACAAGCCTAAAGTACAATAAAAATTTGTACAAGCTTTACACGAGTTCACCAGGCACTGTCACGTCCATAGACCTTAAAGGAGCACTGACATCAAATTTACGCATGTGGATTTTTTTGCATCCGCGACTAGCTATCGACCCCCAAGCAGCGATTCCCGACTCAAAATGCAGCGGAGGGACGAATAAGTACCAGTAATGTTGATTAATATATCCGGTATCGAACGCGATTCAAAACGGCAGGGAAACCCGCCAAATTGTAGTGCTGGTAGCGCTACCTCGCGGCCACGTCGGGGCCGCTCCCCAGCTGATCCCGCTGCCGCAAAAAAGGTGACGTCATGTCCAGCTGACATAGCTGACATTTCGTCTGCTAGGAGCACACGCGCAGCCATGTCTTTGTCGTCAACATCGTCGTCCTCGCCGTCGTCGCGGTCAACATCGACAAGCGACCCACTGGCTGCGTGGAGGTTCGAGGCTTGGAAATGCATGAAAGGACACGCACTTTCCGCTTTTTTCCGCGCCTCGACGGGCAGGGTCGCACTACGCAGCGGTCCCCGACATCCTGGCACGTGCTGTCTCGCTCCGAATGATCGCACTCGCGCTCGCACACGACAAATCAGTCGATGCGACACGATGTACCGCACGCAAAGATCAACACAACAAGGAGAGCCACTACTGAGACCATCGCCGGGCGTCGGCGCCACAATAAACACACTCAGACCGTCGACGTCACTGTTACTAGCGTATCACTAGCGTACGTCACAAGTGCGATTCTATCACACTTAACACGTTACACTAGTGTCGATGTCGCAGGGCATTCAGTTTTCCGTTGAGCGTTCATACGCTGTTTGCCCTCGAAATAAAATAACTTCCACGCGACGGACGACATTCAAATTTGGCCAAGACGACCTATGCATACCGAGCAATCGAATGAAGGACACATCTCGACTTTGAAATTTAATGTCAGTGCTCCTTTAATATTTTACCTTTTGTGGGCACATTTCAACAAACGATATTTGCACTTTATTATGTTGTTACGTAGACTACAATTAGACCACTTTCCTGTACGGATTGCCACATCCCTGTATGACAATCCGCATAAAAGTCAGTAACTGATGCTATCTATGCATTGTTTGCGGCATAAATGAAGCACCTCCACATATAAGGATCTACTTGATGTCAAATATGGTGTGGCCGTGCCATAAAGGGCTCAATTTGACTCCTTAAATGAACCACAAACGCCATATCTAGTTCTATTAGCATCAACAAAAGGTACATTTAGCCATTTATGCAGACGTATATGCTCATATGTGGCCCCATATAATTTAAATAGGCGCCATGTAGGGCCTTCACCTAATTTCCTGCTTCCGTATGTGTTGTCCTTTGTTGCATAGGATTAATGGCGATGGCTACACTGTTAGAGCGAGTGGTCCTTCCAGGCAAAAGGCACACCATTCTGGACTGTCAGTGGCGTTCTCTTGTTCGTGACACTATTGAAGGCTTTCAAAAAAAGCTTCCGCTCTTCTTGAATCGTTTAATACCCTATCGTTACCGATCACTTCTTTTTCAAGGAATAGATCGGTGTCCAATATCTTCATTTCAGTTGTCTTTTATTTCAAATACAATGTCTTGGAGAGAAGGACATGCTAGTATAACGCAACTCACCAAAAAGAAAGAACACAAGCCAGAAAGAAAGAGGAAAATGGTTCTCGTACTCTGTATAATCGAGCCTTCCTCCATAACATCAAGTTCTTCAGTAAGTACCAACTCGCCCATGAAACACAAGAGAAAAAGAGAAAAATACATAGATGTACATAGATAATCCCGGTTGACAGAATAAGTAGATATATTCGCACAACCGATGAAACCGACGGACAATTAAGCCAAGGCAAGCATAGGGGATACTATTTGTAATGAGTAGAGGCCGGCTTTTTAGGCATTCAAAAGCCCGTTTTAGGCCCCAAAAATTGGCAGGCAAGACAATGCTTTATACCTCCAAAGTCGTAACTATAGGCACAATAAATTTTTATAGAAATGCAAAGAGCTTCATAAAAAGACATGCGTGACCTCTATTTGCAGCAGGAATGCAATAAATGTTATTGTTTAAGATAACAAACAAGTACAGTAGTCTGAGAGATTGACTGTTGCGGCAAAGGCAACCCTAAGGGGAAGCGCTTGGCGTAAATCTACGAGGAGCTTTTTTTTAAAAAAAATAATTACTTAGCAATGCCTCATTTTTTCGTATTTCACCTAAGCCACTTAATCCCGACAACGCCCTTGTGCTCTACATCATGATTAGTTTGAATTATCCCGCTGGATTTTCCTTCCCGAGACACTTTTGGGCCCATATTGAAAATGCATGGGGTTATTTTTAAGAAGCCAATTGTTTCGCAACGATCATTTTTTCGCCAATTGCCCTCTAATCACGTGTACGGTTAGACTTTCTTTCCATGCGTTTGGAATTTGGGGCTATTACGGGGGGTGGATTTTTTTCCTCAAGAGTTTTTCTCAACGGATACTGGGGCAAAACGGTCTTACAAAAGTAAAAAAGAATTGCCTGTCGCGAAATTGATTACAAAGTGCATGTCGATCATGGTGAAACTCAGGAAAAGAGGGCAGATGGCACAAGCGTTAACATCCTGACATAGAGATTTACCCATAGTAGTACAAAATATTAACGAATCCAACCACTCATTTGAAATTTATGGCGTAAGCTGCCAGTGTAGAAGCACATGTTGAGCACAGATAGTACAGTCTAATCCGCATAAATCGAACTCGAAAACAAGAAAAAATAAACAGGTATTAGTTCGATATATGGGATAAGTCGACGTGAAACATTCATTAAAATTACTGTATTTCCGATGCGAATTTCGGTGCGTAAGTAGTCTTCGCGCAATGCTTCACGGTAAAGTAAAAAAAAAAGCTTCCCCATCTCCCGCTAAAGGAAACCATGTGTGGATTTGAAGCAGTGGGGGAGATGGCTGGCTTGAGCGGGAGAAACGTCGCCGCTCCCGATTTGCGGCAGCGGCCCAGGAGAGCGAATGAGGCGGGCGCGCTCCGTCATTTTCATACCGCGGAACTACCGTGGCGCCCCCCAGCGGAGTATGCCGCTGTCGCACCACCTATCGTGCGCGCCGCTCCGTAGAGTAGAGGATTCCTAGAGGAGAGGACGGGTTGGACCGTAGGAGAAGAGAGAGAGGGAGAGGGGATGCACATGCGCTGTGGGGGGTGTGGGATACGGGCGCCGCTCCTCAGAGTAGAGCATTCTTAGAGGAGAGAAAGAGGGGGAGCGTAGGAGAGGAGAGAGAGCGGGAGGGGACGCGCATGCGCTCTGGGTGTGTGGGACGCGGGACGTGGGAAGGAGGGACGGACAAAGCCCCCGCAAGCACATGCAAGCAAGATGAAGGAATGGAGTCAACGGGACGCGGGCGCCGCTCCGTAGAGTAGAAGATTCCTAGACGAGAGAAAGGGCGGGAGCGTAGGAGACGAGAGAGAGGGGCTGTGGGACGTGGGAAGGAGGGACGTACAAAGCCCCCCGCAAGCACATGCAACCAAGATCAAGGAATGGAGTCAACGTGGGCGACAGACACCGCCGGTAGTGCGCGTTATTCTTTGCTTGCACCCACCACATGCCTAGCCATTGCTAAGCAGCCACTCTGTGCTCTCGGCCATGACTGCTGACTGTGGTGGTGGTTGACGGCCTTATTGTACTACAGTGCTCTTGTTCGCATAGTGGCAGCTTCCCTACTTCATGAAAGTGACCGGACGCGGGATGCGGGAGGGACGGACACAGTCCCGAGCATAAGATGCTTAGCAGCTAAAACTAGATTTGTGGAGTCAAAGCTCGACAGGCAAGCCACTGAGACAGAAATTAAACAGATCGCACGCGGCCATGTTGGTTGTTTTAGGGACGAAGCACCTTAGGGTCTAGGCTTGCCCGTTGTCCGGCACAGCACATGCAAGATATCCAACATGCGCCCACCGTAACTTTCATGAAGTAGGCAAGCACCCACTATGACACTACACCATTCGTACTTCTGCTGATAAGCGAGGTGCCCGCTACACATCCGTAAGCATTGTATGTACATTGTTTGTGCTGTGACTGATGACGATGAAGAATAAGCGTGTTCCAGACCACACATTCCCTTTCTACCATCACGGCACAACACATGCAAGGTACCCACTATACGTCATGACGATGACGCTGATGACGATGAAGAATAAGCGCGTTCCAGCCCCCCACATTCTCTTTCCGCCATGGATGAAAATGATCATGAAAGCTCTCTCGGCCGCCAAAGGCAAAGCGGCAACGCGGACAACAAGCTGCTACTCCGGAAGGGAGAGTGTGGCATGCGGCGGCTCAACGTGTACGCAGACAGCAAGCTACCCCGGCGGCGAGAGCTCGGGAAGCAGCGGCAAAACGGCAACGCCGACAACAAGCTGCTACCCCGGGATTGAGGGCATGGGAAGGGGCGGCTCAACGGCAAAAACACGTTGTATATACTCTATACACACGTTGTCACTCTTTTACATGCGCGAGTGGGCATTGTCACGGGTGATTTGCGGTAAACGACGCCCAATGCTTCGCCCACTCGTCATGATTCACTTCGTGGAGATGGTACCGATCGTTGACGCAGTCATAGTTTATTGGCTCTGACTGAGTTTGATTGACGCAGGTGGAGTACTGACTCACTTGTGATTCAAAACTGCTTTTAGATGTGAAGCATCTTATGGCGAAGCTTAATCCGGTGGTGGTGGTGGTGGTGGTGGTGTGCCGCGTGGCCTCACTTACTGCGCATGCGCGAACCCTTTAAAAAATACCCCTCTCCCCCCTCTTTCTCCTCATCCCTCCCCGCGGCAACCACACCCTCACTGCGCATGCGCCTCCCTCCTCTTTCTCCTCCTACCCTCCCCCCTCTCTCCGCTAGGCATCCCTGCCCGTGGCGTCCACACTCCCCACTGCGCATGCGCGTCCCTCCTCTCTCTCCTCTCCTACGCTCCCCCCCTTTCTCCTCTAGGCATCCCTGCCCGCGGCGTCCACACTCCCACTGCGCATGCGCGTCCCCCCCTCTCTCTCCTCTCCTACGCTCCCCCCCTCTCTCGCCTCGCGATGCCCACGCAGGCAGCGTCTGCTAGCGAGTTTCTTGGTTGAAAAAAACCGGCAGATCCCACGCACAGTGGGAATCGATGTAATGCGAAGCAGCCAGAAAGGCGCAAATCATGCTGTACATAATATGCATGTCATTATTTACATGTTAGGATCTGTCATTTGTGTTCGTCATACAGTCACGTCGCGCAATACAAATTTTGGTGTATATCAAGCTAGTGAACTGGACGCAAGCGCACCATGAGCGTGGCATGTAAATGGCATTGTAGATGAAATGCATTCCAACATTTTCATGTTACCACCTGCCACTTATATGTTCGCTGAAACTTTTTACCTCGAATCGCTGCAAGACGCGAGACCAATGTGCCTCCGTTTAGCATGCGTTCGTATTTTCGTGCTTTGCGCATCGTGCAGACGCCATCCGCGTTACAGCGTTTAATTTGACGGACACTTTCTCAATTCCAAAGTGTGTTCCTCGAACGCCTGTGCCCACAGAGACGGGGTCGGTAAGAATGGAACGTGATGCGCGCGTCTCCCACCTTGCATGATTAGAGACGCTGGTCCCAGCGACGCTACGCAAGCAAAGCGCGAGCGCTGTAGTCGAGCGTCACCGGCGTCCGTTTGCGCGTCTCCGCGCCCACCTCGCACCGTGCCAGGGCACGGCTGGAGGGATGTACGACAGGGGGGAAGTCAGCATGAGATATTAGACAGTTTTCGTTGGGCGTCGGCAGCAGCTCTGCGGACGCGGGCTGCTAGCCGTTCGCAATGGCACGCTGCGTCCGCAGAGCTACTGCGGACGCCCATCTAAATCTGCCTATTAAAGGCTATCGCCTTAACATTTTGGTGTATATCAAGCTAGCGAAATGGCCCCGAGAGCGTCATGAGCGTGGCATTCAAGTCATGTTGCATATCACATATCATGATTTCAATATTACCACATGTTGTTTATGCTCGTCAAACAGCCACGTCACTCAATACCAAATTTGGTGTATATCAAGCTACCGAAACGGCCCCGAGAGCGTCATGAGCGTGGAATGCAAGTCATGTTGTTGATGACATGTCATGATTTCCATATTACCAGTTGTCATTTATGCTCGTCATACAATCACGTCGCTCAATACCAAATTTGGTGTATATCAAGCTATCGAAGCGGCCACGGTAGTACCATGAGCGTGGCATGCAAGTCATGTTGCATATGACTTATCATGAATTCCATATTACCACTTGTCATTTATGCTCGTCATACAGTCACGTGACTCAATACCAAATTTGGTGTATATCAAACTAGCGAAACGGCCGTGAGCGTGCCATGAAGCGTACCATGCAAGTCATGTTGCACATGACATGCAGGTCATGATTTTCGTATTACCACCTGTCATTTATGTTGGCCATGCAGAAATGTCTCATCTTACCAATCTTTGGATATATCAAGTTAAGAAAACGGCCTCAGGAGCACTATGACCATGGCGTGTAAATCATACTTTTCATGACAAGTTATTCATGATTGTCATGATATGACCAGTCATTCGTATTTGTCATACAGTCGTGTTATGCCACACCAATTTTGGTATAAACCCCATCAACGGTACGGCCAGGAGAGCACAAAGTCGTAGGCGGCTAGATAGATAGATAGATACGCTCAAAGTCGCCGAAGTTCGCTAAGAAATGCTTCGCATTTAAAAACCGACTGCTCGCGCTTCACAACCATTCACTGGCCACCCCGTATATATGGCAATGGATCTTGACCTCCAAGGTGGTGCCGGTGGGAGATTTCTCCTGTGTGTTGTTGAAGAATAAAAAAATTCGCAGCGTGCGCGTAAACTAAAAGCGGACTGCGGGTCTGTGTGTCCAATCGGAGTCTTCCGTCTTTCATTGCCCATTAGCAGCGATTGGCGTGTTCCAGTAGGAAACACCGCTCCATCACTGCGTGCTTTGTGCCTCCCCAGTTTTCTCTCCTGCGAAATGCTGCGATGAGCGCAAGCGTCAACGCCGCCGCCAGTGTAAGCGTTAGCGCCCGCTGCTTCACATCTACACATGGTTCCCTTTAGCGGGAGATGGTGTAACTTTTTTTAGTATACGTTACAGTCAGAAATTGCCCGATTTTGGTTACACTTCCTGTAAAAGATGCTGAGGCACCCTTTACGCTGCCATAAAATTTAGCCCACTTTCAGTTTTTGCCTTTGGCTCATAAATCAACGCCAAAAATATATTTCCAACTGTTTTATTAAATCGTCATTTATTTTTTTTATATGGCATGCGTCAAGACCCACCCCCAAACTGAATTAAGCAATTTAAGAAAATGTCTCTAGAATAGTTCTAATGGATATGTTATGCGAATCCTTTCAGCGCCATAAAGGTATTGTTAAAGAACACGCCACGTGTTAAAGTGTACTTTTATTTCCCAGAAACAACAAAAAGATAGAAGCTTCAAGCGTAGAGCTGCAAACGCAAGAAGTGACTAAGCGGGCAGCTGAAGTATGGTATTAATTATTTGAGTTTGTTTAGCAGACGCGTTCACTTGCTGTACCTATAAATTAGCAATTTTGGGTTTCAGTTGTTAGGCAACTTGTTTCGGTGCTAGTTATCCATCTGTCTATGGTACATTTTTCATCCGGTAAGTAAATTCTGCAGCAATTCTAGGAAACGATCGTCGCTCTGCTTCACATCTTTCTACTTTCTCAGCATATTTATTGTTCACATATAACCCAATGGCGATGACATCCAAATTATTGATCGCAATTTATTCCTCAGTGTGAACATCAGGATCCCGAAACAACCAATAATTCTTCCTTGTGTACTTCTCCGACGTTATCTGAGAAGTGTGGGTACGTATATGTGGCTTTTTTAACAGCGAAGCTGTTTAAACTAGCCGCATTTCGTGTGTGCGGCATATAAGTAGAGACTACCATCATTGTAAACGGGTATGTAGCACAGAAATTGTGTAAACCCTACCACTAAACTCTGGTCCACTAAAACGAAGAAGGCAACAGTTAGCCCAACAAATGGCTGCGAAATGACGGCGACTACCCGAAGACACCCAGTACGTACAACGAGAGATTAGTAGGGACTGGGAGAAGCAACGGCCTTCTGCAAAAAGACCACGAAGTGATAGAAGTCATAGGGCTGCTGCGACGCCTGCGTAGATGCATGAGAGGTGCGAACGCTTGGCTTGAGCACGACTTTCTCTCGCATGAGTTGGGATATACATGTCGGATATCTCACTGTTTGTGGTTTAACTCGAACCTCTCTGCGCTGAGAATCATCGTAGAAACAACCAGCATCACCTAGCTTAGGCCTAGAAATAACCTAGAAGCAACCATACTAGCCTTGAGAATCGTCTAGTTTGACTGTTTCAAGCCCTGGGCGGTTTAGAAGAAGCTTCACCAATTTCTTTTTTCTAAAAGAGAGAAATCCTCTTCAAAGAAAACGAAAAAAAAAAAACAGTTTTGCTACTAACATTACGGTCGGGCCTGCTCAAACAATTTTTGCCAGTGTGTTCATTTCACCAAAATGCCTCCAGTCTATATTGCACTTAAAGTCTATATCGCCCACTATAATCGGTATTCAGGAGTAAATTCGGATTTAGCTCGTGTAGATTGTAGAGGAAGGTATATAACAGCTGCATCTTACCGGTACTTACCTACGGAGCAGAAACCTGGAGACTTACAAAGAGGGTTCAACTTAAACTGAGGACGACGCAGCGAGCGATGGAAAGGAAAATGATAGGTGTAACCTTAAGAGACAGGAAGAGAGCAGAGTGGGTCAGGGAACAAACGGGGGGTTAAGGATATCATAGTTGAAATCAAGAAGAAGAAATGGATATGGGCCGGGCACGTAGCACGTCGGCAGGATAACCGCTGGTCATTAAGGGTAACTGACTGGATTCCAAGAGATGGCAAACGCGTGAGGGGGGAGACAGAAAATTAGGTGGGTAGATGAGATTAAGAAGTTTGCAGGTATAACGTGGCAGCAGAAAGCACAGGACCGGGTTGATTGGCGAAACATGGGAGAGGCCTTTGCCCTGCAGTGGGCGTAGACAGGCTGATGATGATGATGATGATTGTAACATTTCTTTTAGGCTTGACTTAGCTCGTCAAAGAAGTCTACATCGCAGCGAATGAACAATATACACTCGAACCCACTTATAACAATACTCAAGTGTCATGAAAATTTCATTGTTTTAACTGATAATTGCTATAACCGGGTTGCACAAGAAAGGCAAAATAAAAGAAGGGCAGTTTGTGATAAAACTACTGTCACGGGGGGAGAGTGTGTAGAAGAAAGAAACATATTTACAAAATATACAGGGAGACGTAGAAACAGCTGCAGCCAAATGGCGGAACAGCAACAACACGAGTGCAGTTGTATTCGTCGTCTTCATCGCCTGTCTGGCGCAGTCTTGTTCCTACCGTGCAGCACTATAATATCGGATGGCATATGCCATCAGACATCAGTGATAAGAGTAATTTTTTGGTATTGCTAGAAAATTCGGACGCTTTCACGGCACCACCACAAGCCTTAAGACCCAATGTGGGGCAACATCTCAAGTTTTGGACGCTGAAACTCTTTCACGTCTCAACTTTTTACTCAAAGTGTATCTCCTAAATGCAATAACAGAAGCCACCACTGCTACCGTGCCATACCGTATTTTAAATGTAAGCTGTGACGCAATGAAAAACGCTATGCGGTGAAGCATACCGCAATTTCGAAGAGGCTCTGGGGGGCGTTGGGGTTGCCGGCAGGGGTTCAGTAGCATGAATTTCTCCTTTTCTTATTTCTCTTCAAGGATTTCGCGTTCCATTACCTTTCGGCATGGACATCTACCAGCCAGAATTTATTGTTATAACCAGAATGCAGCAATAACAATGCATTGATATTGCTGTAAGCGGGTTATTTCACCATTGAGAACCTACAAAAGTCGACGGTGCCGCAGCTTCTCATTGTTATAACCGATACATTGTTAAAACTGGTATCATTATAAGTGGATTCGACTACCAATATTTTGCGACAAAGTTAACACCATCCTTGTATTCCGTCGTAGTCGTGTCTTGTGCATCGGCCTAATGGCAATATCTAGATTTGTAGAGGAAGTCGGCTGCCCGGTCAAAAGGCGCACTATTGTGGCATGTCGGAAGCATTTTGTGGTCCTTGGCATATATGGCTTTCAAAAATGCTTCACCTCTTGGCTGGTTTGATGCCGCACAGTTTCGGATCAGTTCAATGAATAGATGGGTGCCTATTATCTCGATTTAATTTGTATTCTACTTGAAAAAAATTACACCATCTCCCGATAAAGGGACCGTGTGTGGATGCGAAGCAGAGGGAGGTGGTTAGCATGAGCGGTCGCCGCTCCCGTTTCGCGGCAGCGGCCCGAGCGCTCATCACGGTGCAGCACAGGAGAGCGAATGAGGCGCGTGCGCGCTCCGTCATTTTCATACCGCCGAACTACCGTGGCGCCTCCAGCGGAGTATGCAGCTGTCGCACCACCTGTCGTGCGCGCCGCTCCGTAGAGTATAGGATTCCAAGAGAGAGAGGGGAGCGTAGGAGAGAGAGGGGGAAGGGCACGCGCATGCGCTGTGGGGGTGTCGCACGCGGGAAGGAGGGCTGGACAAAGCTGCCGCCATAAGCTGCTTCGCATCTAATATAAGGTCTTGCACCGAAACAAGGACATGATGCTGTAGCGCCAAAGTCGAAAAGAAAAACTAAAAGGCATAAAGCAGGAAGGACGGCCTCTAAATCTTCAGATTCAAGTTTCGCCTTGAGACATCATGTTCTCCATGAAGTACCAACATGCGCAAGAGAGAGATTATGGAAAGAAAACATGATAGGAATGCAACTAGCCCATAAATGAAGGAAAGTGGAAATATGAGGGCTCGTTGTTCTTTGTTAGACAAGATAGTAACGAGAACGAAAAGAGAATGATAAAAATGAAAGCATAGGGGGGATGTTATCATTACCAATTGCAATGCCAATGTGAACAAATAAATGTGGACGAAAAGATAACTTGCCCCTGGCCGGAATCGCACCTGCGATCTTCGAATAACGCGTCCGACGCTCTACCAACTGAGACAACAGTGACGCCCATAGGAGGAAAAACAGATTTTCATACTCGCCATCATGGCTACTCGCGGCACTGACTAACAATACCAGGAATTTAATGCTCGTATATAACCTATAAGGTGGACGCGCGGATGACCGCTACTGTAGCTCCGTTGGTATACCAGCTATGAAATGAATTTAACATGAATGTGCTTTATGCCGGGGTTCACCAAGACTTCAGTGGCGTATTTCCGTCATGGAAATGACGTCGACAAATTGTGCACGATCAGATGTCAAAGGAAAAAGTACCGTCAACGGGCATCGAATGAAGACGTTCTCAGTCGGCAGTAACAGATGCCGAGCACCGCTATCCACTGCGCCATGGCCACAGACTAGCAGATTTACAAACGCGCCTGTTCTATCTCACACTTTCCTCTCCCAGTGCTCTTGGTCAGTGGGGTGGTGTCGCCCTCTTGGAGCGCTAAATTAAAGCAATTCATCACTACGGCGGCCTCCGCGATTCGCACCTGAAACGCGTGTTGCTACGCGTCCGTCCCATTCGGCGCGTTTTCAACAGAACTGCAATTTTGACAACGCCATAACACGCCACGAGGTGTTGACCTTAGCCCAAGCGTCGACCTCGCTCGTAGCGTCCATCCGAGCTAAAAATAGCTCTGCGACGCGCACCTGCCACAGCTGGCTGTAATGCCGCGTTCTTCGCTCAGGCTCGCCCCGACAAAAAAAAAAAAGCCAGGCCTGCTAGGAACGCGCAGCACATTCACTGCGAAAGCTGAACGGCCTTTCTAGAGCCTTTTTTTAAACGCTCTTCGGGCAACTACTACAAGAACACTTGCATGGTACCCACTAAGCCATAAATCATCATAATTTTTGTGTAGTGGGGAAGTGTCCCCTGTGCCATTATTCGTCATTCTTTGGAAAAGTGCGGTACCAGCTACACACTTGTGAATCATTATGTGCACTTTGCTGATGCTATGGCTGACGACGATGAAGCATTATGCCTAAGGCTTTTGTAATCGGTTGGAGCATTGAACGACCCACTCGTTACGCAATTCGCATTGTGTGAGACCTGGTTATTACTTTACTGTTTTAAAACACTTTATTACACATCTTAACGCGATTCCTTACCCGACATCAAGCCTGCATAGGGTCAGTTTGCAATACAGTTTCAAGCACCGGCATAGCTCAGTGGTAGAGTGCTCAGCTGCCACGCAGAGGGCAAGGTTCGATTCCCATTCTCTCACGGGTATTTTTTATTTAGTTCGTTTTTTTTCTTATTTTGAGCGATAGTGGTTACGAACACCGGCGGCGGCGGTGGACAACTACAGGCGGAAACACGGCCCTTGTTATGATCTCATAACAGCTTTCGCTTTAAAAACAGGGGCGACACGACAATGTACAGTAAACATTCAAATAGACTAAACATCAATGTACAGTAAACATTGAATTACCTTTCTAACGGCACGTTTTACTTTCGTGTTATACCGATTCCAATGACGAAGGGACCAACCATGTTTTAAATGCGAAGCATTTCTGTGCGTACTGTAAGCATTTTACTGCGAAAGCTGTTATGACATCACACCAAAGGCAGTTTTTGCGCCGTAGTTGTCCGCCACCGCCGCCGGCGGTGTCCGCAACCACTATCGTGTTAAATAAGAAAAGAACTAAATAAATAATAAAAAAGTACCTAGGACAGAATGGAAATCAAACCCGGGCCCTCT
This sequence comes from Rhipicephalus appendiculatus, assembly GCA_030522465.1. Lineage (NCBI taxonomy): Eukaryota > Metazoa > Arthropoda > Arachnida > Ixodida > Ixodidae > Rhipicephalus > Rhipicephalus appendiculatus. The sequence goes on along the minus strand of JALIZH010015838.1, from coordinate 23,638 downwards.
GCGTGGCAGCCCAGTACTCTACCGCTGAGCTACGCCGGTGCTTGAAAATGCAATGCAAACTGACCCTATGCAGGCTTGATGTCGGGTAAGCAATCGCGTTAATAGTGTGGGCATTCGTTATGTACTTCTTCCTCACCTGTGCATTATCATAATCATCATCATCCGTTTGTCACTCTGTCCTCATCGTCACCGCGCCATTCTCATCATCATCGAGTGTGTGCGCGCTCTGCCCGTTGGCTTCCAAGACCTCGCGTCTAATAAACGTCGTGTTCAACCAAGACGTCATACGTGGTGGAGGTGGGTTTTCGGTCCTCGGTCCTCTCCCAGCCCGCTCTACCCCCTGGAGCTTCGTTCAGGCCGTCGCTTGCGCCCACTGTCCGGCAGCATGTCGCAAAACGAGCCTGCCGGTGCTGATGCCATCTCCACTCTGCCGCCGCAAGCTGCGCCTCCTGTTTTCATACACGGGCAACAGCGCGACCCCCCGCTTTTGCTGGTCTTCGTGGAGAAGACGTCGAGGACTGGCTCGATGACTACGACCGTGTGAGTGCTGCTAATCGGTGGGACGAGGCCGCAAAACTGCGTTACGTCCCTTTCTACCTGACCGGCGTTGCGAAGACATGGTATTTTAACCATGTCATTGACTTACGCGACTGGGCGACCTTCCAGCAGCAGCTCCGTCATGTTTTTGGCACACCCGCCGTTCGGTCTGCAGTCGCGAAGAGGACTCTCGACACTCGCCAACAACATCCCGGTGAGACGTACACATCGTACATCGAGGAAGTCCTTGCGCTCTGCCGGCGTGTTAATTCGTCCATGCCGGAATCGGACAAAGTTCGCCACATTTTGAAGGGCATAGGGGCTGTTGCATTTAATGCCCTCGCTGCTCAGAACCCATGTACCGTCGCTGACGTCGTCACGACATGTCAGCGCCTCGATGCCCTGGACTCGGTTCGTTTCCAACCAGACATTGGCGAACACCACCCTGCGTCTTCTAAACATCTCCGTGACCTCATAAGGGACATCATACGTGAAGAACTACAGGCGATGGGCTTCTCACATCCTTCACCGTGTTCAACACAGTCTTCTGGAGCGGCCTTGCGCGACATCATCCGGGAGGAACTCACATCCATGACCTCCCCTGCGCACGTGCAGCCACCTGCTCCTAGGCCCATACCAACGTACGCCCAAGTTGCTGCCGCGTCTCCCAGCGACATGAACACGTCGTTGCCGCTACCATCATACGCGTCGCTTGCTGCCGCGCCCCCGGTCAACTTCCGTTCGGTGCCGCCAGACCCTTCGTCAGCCCACCTGACCGCACTATCTCCAGGTGCTCCGAACGCCTTCTACTCACCACCCTGACGTTCGTCCCGCCCAGTATGCTACTACTGCGGGTATCGTGGCCACATATCTCGTTTCTGCCGAAAGCGCCAGCAAGATGAGCGTCGAGGTTATGACATGCGTGAACGAGATTTTTCCGCTGGGGCCTCTTATCATGGTCAACGGTACTCGTCGCCTCCCCCACCGGTCTCCATCTCCGCCCGCATCGAATGCTTCGCGGAACAGCCGATCCGCACGACCCCGCTCACTTTCGCCCTATCGCCGCTCCTCTTCTCCACTTCGGCCTGCCTCATTCGCCACTGCTAATCAGTCGGAAAACTAGGTGATGCAGTTTTTGGAGGACAAACTGCATTCCAAATTAGGACTGAAATTCCTCCATCAGGCCCGTGCAACATGGTTTTTGTGGTTGTGGAAGGAGTGCATGTCGATGCTTTGGTGGACACGGGCGCGACATTTTCTGTTATACGTGCTGATTTGTGTCGACGTCTGAACAAAGTGATGACGCCTTACGATGGACCCACATTAGTTGCTGCCCAGGGGAACACCATTCGCCCTTCCGCTTGTTGTACTGCTCGTGTTTTTATAGACGGTATCCGTCATCATATACAGTTTGCTGTCCTGTCCCGTTGCTCACACAGACTAATTTTAGGGTGGGATTTTCTGTCATCTGCTTCAGCGGCTATTTGTTGTGGACAACGCGTCGTCCACCTCACTGACACCGACTACATGCTCGACGACGACACCCAGAAGCCACTTCGTCTGATCGCTGCGGAAGACATCGAACTGCCACCACTTCAAGAACAAATTGTCACCATTACGTCCAACGACATCGACCACGGCGATGTGTTGGTCTCCCCTTCATCTCTTTGCGCTCGTAAAGGCATAGTTCTTGCGTCCGGTGTCGTTCGTTTACGCAGTGGGTCTGCACTCGTCACCGCCGTGAACTCTACATCGGAGAAGATTCTACTTCCACAGATCACTACGGTGGCCCGTGTCGTCGATCACGAGCCTGTATTCGTCACGCCACTTCAAGCCGTCGCATCCAAAGATCCTTCCAATCGTGAGCATGCTTCTTCCTCCACCTTTACCGCCGCCATCAGCAACGACTTGACAGCTTCACAGACGCAGCAGCTGCTTGCATTGTTGCAGAAACACGCAAGTTCTTTCGATGTTTGCTCTTCTACGTTGGGCCGCACTACCACTACAGCTCATCGAATTCAAACAGTTGGGACGTCTATTGTACACCGCCGGCCCTATCGCGTATCTCTAGCTGAGAGAAAAATTATAGAAGAAAACGTTGCCGACATGCTCAAACGGGAGGTCATCCGCCCCTCATCTAGCCCCTGGTCGTCACCTGTTGTTTTGGTCCGTAAAAAGGATGGCTCTGTGCGCTTTTGCGTGGACTACCGGGCGCTCAATAAGATCACTCGCAAGGACGTGTACCCCATGCCGCGCATTGACGACGCCCTTGATTCCCTACAAGGCGCGGAATACTTTTCGAGCCTCGACTTGCGTTCAGGGTACTGGCAAATTCCCATGCATGAAGATGATAAAGAGAAGACAGCGTTCGCCACCCCCGACGGGCTATACGAATTCAATGTGATGCCTTTCGGGCTGTGCAACGCGCCCGCGACTTTTGAGCGCATGATTGACACCGTGCTGCGCGGCCTGAAATGGAAAACTTGCCTTTGCTACCTGGACGACATCGTTAACTTTTCCTCAACGTTTGCTCAGCACCTACAACGCTTGGATGAAGTTTTGACGTGCATTGCCGGCGCTGGTCTCCAACTCAACACCAAGAAATGCTGTTTCGCCAGCAAGTCTATCAAGGTCTTGGGACACGTCGTCAGCAAGGATGGAATTCGGCCAGACCCTGACAAGATTGCTGCGGTCCTTCGCTTTCCGCGCCCCGAAAGGCCGAAGGAGTTACGGAGTTTCCTCGGCCTCGCCTCCTATTTTCGTCGGTTTATCCAGAACTTCGCCTCAATAGCTGCTCCACTACACCAGCTACTTGCTTCAGACGTCCCCTTTCTATGGCCTGAAGAATGTCAGACGGCATTCGACCTGTTAAAGGGCGCCCTCACGTCCGAGCCTGTACTCTGCCATTTTGACGAAGCCGCACCGACTATCCTACATACAGACGCTAGCGGCCGCGGTATTGGAGCCGTTCTCCTGCAACGCGACAACTCTTCGCTAGAGAGAGTTGTTGCATACGCCAGTCGCGTACTCACCGCTGCCGAGAAGAACTACACGATAACTGAACAGGAATGTTTGGCTGTGGTTTGGTCGGTGCAGAAGTTCCGTCCCTATCTCCACGGCCGTCACTTTACAATCGTTACGGACCACCATGCCTTATGCTAGCTTTCCACTCTAAAGAACTTGTCCGGACGCTTGGGTCGGTGGATTCTACGCCTGCAGGAGTATGACTTTGACATAACTTACAAGTCTGGTAGAAAACATCAAGACGCCGACGCTCTTTCTCGCTGCCCGCTTCCTCCTACTCAGCTCGGCGTTGGCGAGAGCTCGGCCGTCACTTCTACCACAGTTCCTACGCTCGCCTCAATAGACCAACTGTTTTCGGACGACGAGCCAACATTTAGCTCCCGCCAGCTGTCCGATCCATACTGCAGGCGTATTATGGACCGCCTCTCGGGAGCTTCCCATCCACCTAACGCGCGACTTCGTCGTCAACTCCTGCAATTTAAGCTGGAAAATGGCGTTCTCTACCGCCACATTTATCATCCTGACGGTCAACGGTGGGTTCTTGTGCTACCACGCTCTCTGCGACTTCATGTGCTTGAAGCCTTCCACGATGACTTGACTGCTGGCCATCTTGGTTTTCAAAAAACTCTTGACCGCATTCGATGTCGTTTCTACTGGCCTGGCCTTTCTACTAGCGTAGCGCGGTACGTCGGTTCCTGCTTCCCATGCCAACGTCGTAAACTCCCGACATCTGGCCCTGCCGGACCTCTGCAGCCAATTCCGTGCCCCGCAATGCCATTCGAGGTTGTAGGTGTCGACCTTTACGGGCCTCTTCCCATCACACCTACTGGCAAACGATGGATAGTGACCGCCGTAGACCATCTGACGCGCTACGCTGAGACAGCCTCTGCGATTACTGGATCAGCTGCGGAAGTGGCTGACTTCGTTCTTCACGCTATAATTCTGCGTCATGGGGCTCCTCGTGTACTGCTTAGTGACCGTGGAAGGGTGTTCCTGTCACAAATATTAAATGAAGTACTGCGCGCTTCTGGCACTACTCACAAGACAGCTTCAAGTTACCACCCTCAGACCAACGGTCTCACCGAGAGATTTCATCGCACTCTTGCTGACATGATAGCCGTCTACGTCCAACCAAACCATAAAAACTGGGATACCCTTCTACCATTCCTCACCTTCGCCTACAACACGCCCGTTCAGCGCACAACCGGCTACTCGCCATTCTACCTCGTTTACGGACGTGTCCCTACTACCCTTCTCGACGTTTCCTTCTTCAACAGCAATGTTAACTCATCTCAGTCTTCCAGCCAAGAATACATTTCCCGACTGGCCCAGTCTCGCCATCAAGCTCGCATGAACACGGAAGCGAGACAACAAGAGCGGAAGATTATTTATGACGCATCCCATCGCGTTGTATCTTTCCGACCGGGTGACGAAGTGCTGCTTTTGACACCTATTCGCACCCCTGGTCTCTGTGACAAGTTTCAACCACGCTTCATCGGGCCGTACATAGTTTTGGAGCAGACTTCGCCTGTTAATTACCGCGTGACACCACTTGTCGTCTCAACAGACCGCCGTCACCGCAGTACAGAGACTGTGCACGTTTCTCGCATGAAACCATTCACGCGACGTTCCTCGTCATTTTGACATGCGGCGGCCAGGATGTCCGCTTCCACGTGGGGGGGAATTAGTGTGGGCATTCGTTATGTACTTCTTCCTCACCTGTGCATTATCATAATCATCATCATCCGTTTGTCACTCTGTCCTCATCGTCACCGTGCCATTCTCATCATCATCGAGTGTGTGCGCGCTCTGCCCGTTGGCTTCCAAGACCTCGCGTCTAATAAACGTCGTGTTCAACCAAGACGTCATAATATGTGTAATAAAGCGTTTTAGAACAGTAAAGTAACAACCAGGTGTCACACAATGCGAATTGCGTAGCGAGTGGGTCGTTCAATGCTGCAACCCATTACAAAAGCCTCCAGCGTAATTCTTCGTCGTCAACATCCCCACACCATCAACAAAGTGCACAGTGCGCTACAAGTGTGTAGCCGGTACCGCGCTTTTCCGAAGATTAACCGATAATGGCACAGTGGACGCTTCCCCAATGCACAAAAGTTATGATGATTTATGGCGTAGTGGGTACCACGCAAGTGTGCTTGCAGTAGTTGCCCCAAGAGTGTTTAAAAACGGCTCTAGAGAGGCCGCTCTTCCAGCTTTCACTGTCACTGCGCTGCGCGTTCCGCGCAGGCCTGGCGTTTTTTGCGTTTCTATCTATCTATCTACCTATCTATCTATCTAGTCGCCTACGATTGGATACTCTTTAACATGGTGCAGACCAAAATTTGTATGGGAGGGTAAGAGGTATTAACGAATATGTCTGGCTGGTCATGGCATGAAATTCACAGTTTCGCCACTAGGGCGAAGCAATGAATGCGATAGCAATAAATTGGTCACAAGAAGAACGACAAGCAGCTCGATATTTGCAGCGCACCGCCGCAGCACAAAGAAGGGCGCTCGAAAAGGACGCATAGGTATACACAGGAAAAACGTTAACTAACAACTGTCACAGTTGTTACATGCTTGCATTTGAGCAACGCGCTGCGAGTGTCCACAATGCAGAAGCCGACGCTGTTGTTGTTGCTGCCTCTGACATGGCTCGTACCTACTTAGGGGGGATTGGCGAAGAATTGAGGATGTAATACTGTTGGACTTTTCGACGCTGTTTCATATTTATTTTTCTTTTAAACTGCGGCACGTGGAATGACCCCTCTGCGTCTCCTGCCAACGGTGGCATCTGACGCCAAGTGTGCCCGGCGTTCTTCTTTTTTTAAACAAGATAGCCTTTCTTGGGATACTTCAACGCAGAAATTTTGGTCTGTCTCTCTTTCTATCTGTCTGTCTGTCAACCGATTCAGACACCCGGCCAAAGTTTAACCACTTCCTGAACGCCCAGCCATCTTGCCCTGGTGTGTGCGTTTATACTTATGAACATTTCGATTAAAAAACAAATACTACGCATATCTGAGGCTCAACATCAATACGTAAATATTAGATGGTGTGTTCCTTCAATAGAATATACATAGATACGTAATTCTAAAGACCCTAGTGTTTCTTAGGCTGCGCTGAAAATACGACGCTATGCACGAACTGCATAGCGTCGGGTCAAAAAAATGCCCCCCACCTCCCCGAAGGGAATCGTGAGGAAATGCGAATGCATTTCGCACGCGCTTCACTCCATTTATATATGGTGGTTGTGGTTCGAAGAAGGAAAAGGCGCGGTGCCTGGAAATGCATCGAATATATTTTCAATGCCGATACTTTTAAGAAAATTATTGCAGATCCACGAAGTGAATGCTGATGATGGAGCGAAGCTCCTTGGAAGCCAGTCTACGTCATTTTATTTTACTAAGTGTAGCGTCATTGATCGATGCGCTAGCGCTGCACGGTCTAAGTACTAGCGGTTTGAGAGCAATGCAGCGCGCTGTACACGGCTTGTATGCGCGCTCTAGGTGCGAGCGGCGCGGCGCCGGCGCAACACCTGCGCGCGGTCGATATGCGTGCTGCGCGCGCCCTTCAAACTGTTCTGCGCATGACATCATGCGCTTGCTCGGAGAGTGGTTTCGGAGCGGCGCCCCCGCAGCGCAACACATGTGCGCGGTCGGTATGCGCGCTGCGTTCGCTCTACGAACGGTTCTGCGCACGACGTCATGACCTTGATCGATACGCTTGCTGAGAGAGGGTGTCGGAGCGGCGCCGCAGCTGTCCCGACGGGAACCTACGACGACGACGACGACGGCAAAAACGGAGATCGTGCGAGCCTAAGGAGCTTCGCTCCTAAAAACACTTTCGGCTTCGATACCGAGGGGGTCGGTTTCGCAGTTAAGAGTAAACATAGTCTGACGTCACGGAGAAACGGTAACCCGCGGCGCAGGAGCAGCAGCTCTGTCACATGTAGTCATAGTCGCACGTGGAGCATGTAAACAACGTTGAGTGAATTGTCGTACAGGGACTCTGACAGCGATTTCTGCGATTTAGGCTGGAAGCAGGACTAACAGTTCGCAAACCCAGTGAACTATGCTCAATCGGCGGGATAATGTGTATTGCGGTGGGGCTGGCTTGGAGATGCTGGGCGATGAAAATTTTAAAAAATGCCCCCCACCTCCCCGAAGGGGAATCGTGAGAAATGCGAATGCATTTCGCGCGCGCTTCACTCCATTTATATATGGTTGGTGTGGTTCGAAGAAGGAAAAAGGCGCCTAATTTCTGCAGCCCGGTCGGGAGCACGGCGCAGCGTCTTTTTTTTGCTTTTTTTGTGTTTTTTTTATTTTTTTCCTTTTTTAAATTTTTTTTTCATATATAGCTCCGCCGAGCTCCCGCGATGCGAGCGCCCTCACGCGTCAGAGCGCGCTCCTCCTCTCCACTCAGAGCGGAGAGAAAACACGTGCCGCGGACAACGCCAACGCCGCACAACGACAACGTCGCACAACGCCGGATGCCTGACATAGCCCGACTATGAAATGCATTCGCATTTAAAAAGCCTTCTGCCGACGATATGGTGCTGACGCTGGCAGTGGCCCTGGGTTCCGCACAGGCCTATGTTTCTCGATACCACTGCCAGATGGCGTCCATATCTCGCGGAGTGCCTGCTCTATGTTATCAATGCCAGCCAGATGCGGCCCATTGAACATAAAGGAGGCGCTGTCTGAGGCAAGGCAAAACATAGTAGTACGGCCGGCAGAAGACTATCGTCTTTCGACGACATTTGCAGCGAAGCACGCAGGTACGCGGCCAATTTTTTTTTCTTCTACATCGTGAGTGGTACAGAAGGAAGCCACTTTTCTCGCGGGTCTCAAGCGTAGTTGCCAATTTGAAAGAAATTGTAAAAGCGTTGCGTGATTGAAAACACGGCCAAGCTCTTCCGAGATCTGCTTACCGCAAACGGCGAATGGTGCATATGAATATTTCGCCGTTATATCGCTGGCACAAGCATGGCGTGTGGCTGTGTTGGCTAGCCCAGCAGGCTGCGGAGCGAGGAGTCGCTGGTTCGAATCCCCGATCAGGTGCTTGGGAATTTTAACGCGATAGCGTTAAAGAGCTTCTTTCGTAGAAATTCCGGTGTCGGCATCGTTGCTTCTTGAGCGAAAAATCATCATCTTGTCCGTGACCGAAAAATCGATAAAGATGCAAATAAAATAAATAATAAAAATTTTCGGGTTAGAGTGAGGATCGAACCCGGGTCATCTGCGTGGCAAGCAGGTGTTCTACCACACAGCCATGCCTCTGCTTCGATATACTGTGAAAATAACTTCCTCTGCTTGGAAATGCAGTGAAAATAACTTCCATGCTTCGCAAACGCAAGCGTCCTTTATATAGGCGTCGCAATATAACATGTAATATCCCAGGAATATTGCGTGGTAAAAGCGTAAATTGCCATCGGGCGTCAGAATATGTGACTAACATAGCGATTCCATAGTTTAAAGCCAGCCACCCATTACAAACGGCACACACCTTTCTGCGCGTATTCCCTTAACACCACGTAGTGGGTGCATAGCAAGTTCGAAAACATTTCCCACATTTGCCGCGCATAATTTCTCCTGGTTTAAACCATAGTACCCATTACATAGTATACACTAAGTGATTGAAGTACGCAGTAGGGGCGGGATATCGCTATCGTGTTCAACTCTTAAAGGCGAAGCTTAAGGGTCCCCCCAGTTTTTTTCATTGTCGCTTCTGATCTTAGCATAGAAAGTTAGGAGGGGGAGGAGGAGAAATACGATGGTACGACTGGATGCTCTCTGCCAACAATAAAAAAAAACATGGAACGAAATTAACATGGTGAATATAGTTTCTGCTTTGATCCAGGAAACAATTTTGCTTCGTAAAGGCCAAAGGCAAAAACATACTTGCTACGCTCACGAACGATAACACAGTCGTTTCTATGCCCTGTAACCAGGTGGCCATCCACTGAAGAGAAAAAAAAAACAAAAAAAAAAACGTGGTGTCATTGCCAACCCTCTTCAGCAGCTGCTTTGGAAAGTGAACCTATGGAGCGTAATGTTGGTGAAACGTCAATTGTGGTTGCAGTGCAGGCTATATAAATTTATAAACATTACATATGTACTCCTATGAGGCAGGTGTCATGTCGGATTAACGTCAATTGCATACTTAAGCGTCATCCACTGTAGTTGGTCCACGAAGAACTATCGAGGGCTACCATCCTCGCAAACACAATTGCTACATATCAGTTTACCGCTTCTGGGGTTAATAATATCCATGTTTCTGTTGGCATCGTTACGCAATTGTAAAGAACTGGTTATATGAAACATATGCGACCGCTGAACATATATATATATATATATATATATATATATATATATATATATGTGCGTACAACATTTGTACATATCTTCAACATCATTTCGTGACGTCTCGCTCAATAAAAAAATCCAACCCAGTCACCTTGCCTCGGCATGCTTCGCATAACATCGTTTCCCCTGGTACTAGGGATCTCCCAATTTTTTTTTCTATTATACATGTGTCTTTAAAACCACGCAATTTACTCTGCATGACTAGCACAGGGCAATCGAGGTGATTTAGACAGCTCGTTTTTTTCATTTCAAGACACAGCATTATTAGAGCTAGCCGGTACACGAAAGCCATGAAATTTATAGGGGACATTATGTGTAGTAATTCTGACGTAAATGTGAAGAAATAAAGTGGACGAAAAGATACCTTGTCACTGGCAGGCACGAAATCTGCGACCTTCGAAAAACGCGTCTCATGCACTACCACTTGAGCTACAAAGGCGTTCAATAACTGTCCACTTTATGGACGTAATGTTCATTTAAACCTGTGAGTGTTAGTCAACGCCGCTAGTGCCAATGACGGTGAGTGTGGAACACTCTTTTTCGGCTTGTGCGGTCACAAAGGAAGCGATCTTTTTTGCGAGCTTGCAGTTGAGAAGTATTCCCTCGCATACTACCTCAAGGCATTCAGTCTATCAGAACGAGACCCTCCATATGAATGAACGAAAGGAGAACGTCAGAGGGTTGGTCCCTGCCAGCGTCAAGTTATCTTTTTGTCCACTTTGCTTTCTACACACTTGCCTTATTACTACAACAAACATCCCGTATACTTTCCTTGGCTTCCTTTTCTGTCAGTTCAAATAGTGTGTCTAAAATTTGAGGTTAGTGATGCACACTAAGTACCTGCTTTGCATCTAATAAAACACAACAGAGTGTGAGAAGGCAAAACGTGCGCTATTTTCGAAACGTAGAAATAAACGCAAAACATGGCCATTTTGTTCACGTTCGTTGAAGTTTGATATATGCGTCGAAAAACGGCAATAGTGCGAGTATTTGCAGAGCTAAGTGTAATGAATGAAGATTTCATATTGTCGTCCTTTTTTCTGGTGGCCACTCGTTCTCGGGCGTGCTTACAATGCGTGGTCGTCCCATACATGAGACGGGCCGCCGCTGCGACGCCGCGGCTCGACGCGAATGACGCGGCGAAACATGTACTGACTGACTTTAATGCATTAGTCCCAGGGATTTTATCAGTTTAGTACATCGCATGCGCATGTGGACATAAAAGGGATAAAATTTCAAGTGTCCATTAGGAAAGAGTGGAAGAACTAAGATTAGTGGAATAGTTTTAATGCGTCATTGATGGTTAAGAAAAACTAACTTGATATGTATCCGGAGTGGTCTCATTATAAATTATTTTCATTTTCATTTACAAATACTGCAGGCCATATTCTAGCCCAAGCAGGATTGCGTACATAAATATCAATGACAATATCAGATACAGAATTTACGTAAAAGTAACTTACGAAGTACAAAAACATAGAGCAAAATCTAAAATTCAACGAGGAACATAATAAATATATAGTAGCATTTTAAAATCAAGAGAAAGGTTATCGACGAGCTGGCTAAACGATTGTATTTTGTCAGCATTAGCTTTTTTCTTCCTCGTAACTTATTCAGCAATGAAAGAGCAGGAGGAAATAATATATATTGATGTATATTGATGGGAATGAATGGTTGCCTAACTGTTTTGATGTCATGAGGTACGATGAAAGGGCATCTATGGGTCTTTTATGTAACGCTCGGGTGGTACTTTGCAGTAACCATGGCACAGTTGATAAATGAATTTTAGTCGAGAGATTCTTCTACGATGTGCGGGTGTCTTCAGCTTCACATAGCACGAAGGGCAGATACACTCGCGAGATGATAATAGCCGAAATAAACCAACGTCAGAGAAGGGTTTGCACCCTCTCTATTTTTTAATTGAATATTTTAAATGCGAAGCATTTCTTAGCGAACGTCGGCGACTTAGAGCGTATCTATCTATCTAGCTATCTATCTATCTACCCGCCTATGACATTGTGCTCTCTTGGCCGTATCGTTAATGGGATTTATACCAAATTTGGTATGGCATAACACGACTGTATGACGAACATAAATGGCTGGTCATATCATGAAAGTCATGAATAACTTGTCATGAAAAGTATGATTTACATGCCACGCTCATGGCACGATCGCGGCTGTTTTGTTAGCTTGATATACAACAAATTTGGGATTGAGTGACGTGACTGTATGACGAACATAAATGACAGGTGGTAAAATGCAAATAATAGCGTGCATGTCATGAACAACATGATTTACATGCCACGCTCATGGCGCACTCGCAGCCGTTTCGTTTGATTGATATACACCAAACTTCGTATTGAGTGACGTGACTGTATGACGAACATAATGAGAAGTGGTAATATGGAAATCATGACAAGTCATGTGCGACATGACTTCCAAGACACGCTGATGCCACGCTAGCGGCCGTTTCGTTAGCTTGATATGCAACAAATTTGGTATTGAGTGACATGACTATATGACGAACATGAATGACAAGTGCTAATATGGAAATCCTGACTTCTCATGTGCGACATGACTTGCATGCCACGCTCATGGCGCGCTCACGGCCGTTTCGTTTGCTTGATATACACCAAACTTGGTACTGAGGGACGTGACTGTATGATGAACATAAATGACAAGTGGTAATACGGAAATCATGACATGTCATGTGCGACATGACTTCCAAGCCACGCTCATGGCACGCTCGCGGCTGTTTCGTTAGCTTGACATACACCAAATTTGGTATTGAGCATAGGCGTGTGCAGGTCACCCCTTCAAGGGGTGCGAAGGTTCATCGCAGCGCCCCCCTCCGTATTAAGTCAATGTATAAGGCAGTCTTTGCGCCCCCCCCCCCCCCTCTTAGGTAATATGAGGGGGCGGCCGACCCCCTGCCACCCTCGTGCACACGCCTATGGTATTGAGTGACATGACTGTATGACGAACATAAATGACAAGTGGTAATATGGAAATCATGACTTGTCATGTGCGACATGACTTGCATGCCACGCTCATGGCGGGCTCGCGGTCGTTTGGTTAGCTTGATACACACCAAACTTGGTATTAAGTGACGTGACTGTAGGACGAAGATCAATGACACGTGGTAATATGGAAATCATGACTTGTCATGTGCGACATGACTTCCAAGCCACGCTCATGGCACGCTCGCGGCTGTTTCGTTAGCTTGATATACACCAAATTTGGTATTGAGCATAGGCATGTGCAGGTCACCCCTTCAATGGGTGCGAAGGTTCATCGCAGCGCCCCTCTTTGCGCCCCCTCTTAGGTAATCTGAGGGGGCGGCCGACCCCCTGCCACCCTCGTGCACACGCCTATGGTATTGAGTGACATGACTGTATGACGAACATAAATGACAAGTGCTAATATGGAAATCATGACTTGTCATGTGCGACATGACTTGCATGCCACGCTCATGGCGCGCTCGCGGCCGTTTCGTTAGCTTGATACACACCAAACTTGGTATTAAGTGACGTGACTGTAGGACGAAGATAAATGACACGTGGTAATATGGAAATCATGACTTGTCATGTGCGACATGATTTACATCCCACGCTCATGGCGCGCTCGCGGCCGTTTCGTTGGCTTGATATACACCAAATTTGGGATTAAGTGCCGTGACTGTATGACGAACATAAATGACAGGTGGTAATATGCAAATAGTGATGTGCATGTCATGAACAACATGATATACATCCCACGCTCATGGCGCGCTCGCGGCCGTTTCGTTAGCTTGATATACACCAAACTTGGTATTGAGTGACGTGACTCTATGACGAACATGAATGACAAGTGGTAATATGGAAATCATGACATTTCATGAGCGACATGACTTGCATTCCACGCTCATGGCGCGCTCGCGGCCGTTTCGTTAGCTTGATATACACCAAATTTGGTATTGAGTGACATGACTGTATAACGAACACAAGTGGCAGGTGGTAACATGAAAATCTTGGCATGCATGTCATCTACAAAGCCAATTACATGCCACGCACATGGTGCGCTTGCGTCCAGTTCGCTAGCTTGATATATACCAAAATTGGTATTGCGCGACATGACTATATGACGAACATAAATGACAGGTCCTAACATGTAAAACATGATATGCAAATTATGTAAGGCATGAGTTGATCTTTGCTTGCTGCTTCGCATAACATCGATTCCCACAGTGCGTGGGATCTGCCGGCTTTTTTGATACGGCACCCAGACCAGGTATCCATGGAGTAAGACGTTGTTGGGCGAGTTGGTTAACATCAATGAGGTAGATTCAAGAAAAGAAGTAGGAGAGAGCAGAAAGGTCGGGCGCGAAACTTCAACTGTTTATTTCAAAGAACAAGCCACCAGATTAAAACTATCTGCACACGCGTGCATCAATATCGGCAAAAAGTGGTAACACTAGAGATGAGATGCAGCTCCTTGATATGCGAATGTGACCACTGGCGCGACTGTCTGAATGACGGTGCTTCGAAGTCACTGCCACCTACCCTGAGAGCAGGGTGATGAAACCCTTTCCCCAGGTGAGCGAAATATTGAGCCATCGTCGTTGACGCGGACGCCACCCTTTCTTAACACTTTAGTAACCGCGCCAATTTCCATCGTTAGTATGTTATGGATGACTTCATGTTCAACTTTTGTCGTTCAATGAGCGCTTTTGCACAACTAATGCTATAGAAAGCAGTGGTGGTCCAACCAGGGGGCGGAAACTCCCTATACCTCCCATGTGACGCGCTCTCGCATGCTGATACGCAGCGGCAGCGCCACTTTAACTACTGGCGGCTGCCGGGCATCTAACTAGAAATAAATCACAAACAGAACATTTCTTTCATGACGCCACTGGTGAGGTCACCAAATAGAGAGAAAGGGCGCAAAACTGAGAGAAGGAGGGTTGCCGCGGAAGCTCTCGTTTTCCACTTCGCATGCAAGCGGGATGTGTTCGTACCCGCTTTCAGGTCCGCTGGCCGCTTGCGTGACGTGGCCATTCGTAAAATTTTGTTAACATTTTTGAAAATTTAGTTCGTGTGTTCTGAAGCGGCGAAACTTAGGCGGACCGATTGCTCAGTAAGACAAAACTCGATCGACAAAAATAGAATTATTTTTTATTGCATGTTTCGTATAAAAAACCGACATACGCGTAGTGTGAAAGTGTCAATCTATAAAAGCAGCTTTAATTCACAACTGAAATATGGACATAATGAGCAATGAGTGGACCCAGAATATCCGAACCAATGCGAAAATTGTCAACAATCACTAGCAGGACACGTCGTGTTTGACTCAATCACGTTTGTTATGACGGCGCAAATATTTTTCTTACAGAATTTGACTACCAAATGAGGCAGAAGTTCAGAGGAACAGAGAGGCTTGAAGCGATGAGAAGTTCAAGAAAGAACGTCGCTGAAAACAATGTTTCGGCAAGTTGAATTGTCTTCGTCAAGGCAACGCTGCTGCCCTGACGAAGACAAGGCAACGCTGCTGCCCTGACGAAGTTCACTTGTCAAAACGTTGGCTCCAGCGACATTTCCTCTAATGATTTCTAGAAGCAATCAGTCCATCACATGTATTTCAGTGACAGTATTAGAAAAGAAACACCACAAAGCTTCAAACTGGCTACATAAATTTCATGAATAGGAAGGAGCCTAAAATTGCTTCACATCGTTGAGCTACATGCCAAAAGTAAAAGATGAAAAGCTATGTATATATAGCCGAGCCAAAAACTATTCAAGCCTTTCATTAAACGTATTTTGCCGACACCGGGTAGGCTGTCGTCTTCACCATTAGTCTAGCGACAGTGCGCTTATGTCAGTACAGTCAGGCTTGCAGAGAACTGGGTTTACTCATGTACTCATGCAAAATTAATACCTGCTGAAATAATGGACCCAAATACTTGTGCTCACCCGTTGCCATTCGGAAACCTGAAAAACCTTCGCGGAACTGGAAATCCCCGGGTTAACACACCGCAGAGCTGCGAAAAACATGTGACGCCCGATTTAGCCATTGTGATGAGTGAAGTGCGCGTTTCAAAAAGTGCGCGAATGTGATAAAGGTGAAAACTTGAAGAAGAGAATGATGATGGCAAGAACGGTTGGTGTGAGCTCCGTTGGTAACAATTGCCGAAGAAGACGATGTGGAGATTCGGCGCGCGAGCACATGCAAGACACGCTCAGCCAATGGGAAACCTCCACGGCGATTTGGAAGCGGAAGGCCGCTGTTGCAGAAAGGTCCATAGACAGACGTGGTCGAGACGTGGCGGAGCGAAGGTGTCCAGGGCGCGGGAGTGGCGGTCGGCGGAGATCCCGTGCAACGGCCGCTGCGGCCTCCCACCTGGGCGCGAGACAACCTTCTTCCGAGCGTCTGGCGTTGGCCGGACCCACGTTTCTCATCGCCTGGCGTTGGCCAGGCAACGCCAGCGTCTCCTCTGTAAACCCTTCTTCGGCTGGCGAACGCCGACAAGGTGTCCGGCCGTTAACCCGCCTCGCCGGACGCGTCCATCTGCTTCTCCACCGACGGTTGAGCGTCGCCGCCGACTCATCATGCCTTCGACGCCAGCGTGTGTTCGTCTCGACATCCGTGCCTCTCGTCATGAACGGTGACTCTTTCGTTTAACTATCACGCGTTAGCCCCATGTCGCTTAGTATTCACGAGTGGTTCACGTAACTTGAGTTATGTATGCTAAGGGATTGTTTGTGGTATTTGTTATCTGTGCATCTTGTAAAAAAAATTGAAGGACACTTTGTACATTCCAAAGTGTGTTCGGCGAAAGCTTGTGGCCATTCCACTGATTATGCCATGTCTTTTCTTTTACACTCAGTGGGATAAGACACAAACCGAATGGGTGCGTGTTTTCTTTATTTTTTTCCCGCGAATCTCAGCGAGACGCGATACTCATCTTCCTCCGTTCACATGCGTTAGTATTTTCTCGCGCTTTGCGCATCGTGCAAACGCCATCCGCGTTCCAGCTCTTAAATTCACGGACCCTTTGTAAATTGGAAAGTATATTCCGTGCACGCTTGGGTCCATTGAGACGGCGTCGGTCAGAATCATTGCAAACACTGGGCACAGCGACGCTACGCAAGCAAAGCGCGAGCGCTATAGAGTCCGACGCGACCGGCGTCCGTCTGCGCATCACGGCGGTCACCTGGCTCCGTGCCAGAGCTCGGATGGACGGACGGATGGACATGGACGGATGGACGGACGGACGGACAGACGGATGGATGGACAGACGGACGAACAGCGAGACAGACAGATGGACGGACAGACGGACGGACGGACGCCGGACGGAGGTAGGACGGACAGCGGACGGACACCAGACGGACACCGGATGGACACCGGACGGACGTGAGCATGAGACATTAAAGGCTTTCTCCTTAAAGATTACACCATCTCCCGCTAAAGGGAAGCATGTGTAGATGTGAAGCAGCGGGCGCTAACGCTTACACTGGCGGCGGCGTTGACGCTGGCTCTCAGCGCAGCGTTGCACAGGAGAGAAACCTGGGGCGCGCAAAACACGCAGTGATGGACCGGTGTTTCCTACTGGAACATCCCAATCGCTGCTAATGGGCAATGAGAGACAGAAGACTCGGACTGGACACAGATACCCGGAGTCCGCTTTTAGTTAACGCGCACGCTGCGAATTTTTTATAGTTCGACAACGCACAGGAGAAATCTCCCACCGGCACCACCTTGCGGGTCAAGATCCATTGCCATATATAGGCACCCGAAACTGACCAGGGGGCGCGATGGAGCTTTTGTGGGACGCCTAAGCATTGACGGCACCTACCGCCAAGGATACCAAGAAAAAGAAACGCTCGCTGAACACATAGACGCGCTCAAGTGTCTCCCTTTTGGGCATGTTTTAAACGAACGCTTTCTGAGTGCGTCCGTAATCACCCGTGACCGCCCTCCTCCCATTTAAAAAAAAAGTGTACATGTGCCCTGGCGGGTCCGTTTTTGCTGCATCTACTCGCCAGGCGAGCTAGGCTATATAGTGGAGCGCCTATTTTATGCTGCGTCTACTCGCTAGGCTGTGTGTTCTGGCGCTACCGTCGGATCTCGTAAACTGCATTGCCGGGTGCCTATACGGGGTGGCCAGTGAACGGTTGTGCAGCGCGAGCAGTCGGTTTTTTCAACCAAGAAACTCGATAGCAGACGCTGCCTGCGTCGGCGTCTTGAGGCGAGTGAAGGGGATGCGTAGGAGAGGGGAAGACGCGCATGCGCAGTGGGGGGTGTGGACGCCACGGGCAGGGATGCCTAGAGGAGAGAGGGGGGGAGCGTAGGAGGGGAGAGAGGAAGGGGACGCGCATGCGCAGTGAGGGTGTGGCCTCCGCGGGGAGGGATGCCTAGAGGAGGGAGAGGTCGAGAGGAGGGTTTTTAATTTTATTTTTTTTTAATGGGTTGGCGCATGCGCAGTGGGGGGTGTGGACGGACGGAAGCCGGACGGACACCGGACGGACGTGAGCATGAGACATTAAAGGCTTTCGCCTTAATATATTTAGTTGTGTATGTGTGTCTACAAACGGTCTCGTATGTTCTTGATGACGTTTACGTCAACGCTTGAGTTAATTCATGAACCTACACGAGAACTCAATGATTAAATAGCCTCGTTACAGCCATCTTCGTCTTATGCATGGTTGACTTGCTCGGCGTAGCTCACTGCGGCTTCCGTTCTCTGCACGCCACAACTTTCTGTTTTATCTTTCCCGTACTTGGCACGCCAACCGAGCGAGATAACTGAGCGCCATCTAACGTGTGATATCGCTGAGCGAGTGGCAAGGAGGACCGGAGGCAAGCGCTACGAATTGAAGTCCATCACTTCCCCGCGCTTCGCCTGATTCAAAATTCACAAAATAAGAAACAAAACAAGACAAATGGGCGAAATAAGAGTTGTTTACAGTGCAGCCAAATTTCTTTATTTGTAAAAACTCGCGAAAGCAAATAAATGCGAACATCCACATCAACCTCACTTCGATCAACCAGATCGTAGGATGCCCCGCATTGAGCGTGCATGTTCCACGAAACCGAAACTAGCGCTGAGTTTCCGGGGGCCTGGTCCAACTGCGCCAAGTCCACCATATTCCTACAATTCTATATTCCTGCACCTCGCTGCGCACATTCGAGTTTAGAATGCGCCAACTGCGCCCAAGTTCACTAGTCCACGTGTTTACAAGGCATCGGTTCTTTTATGGCCCAGAACTATTCTTGGACGCAACCACCGCGCGCGCGACAAACACAGCTAGAGCCTTTCCATAATGCCGCCGATGCTCTCACGCCATTCCAGCTATGCTATTTTTGTCAATATATTCAGCCTAACCAAAGTCTGCGCCGCCGATTTTCTGTTGAAAGTTTAGCATGCCGTTCTCTCTTATTTTTTAGGGAACTTGCGATAACATGTAGAGAAGTTCTTTCGCGAGTCACTCCGCACACCGTTGTGTAGCCACTGCGATCAAGCGACAACAGTTATCAGCACCGAGTGCTGCAAACGGCGTCATCACGTAAATGCAGATTCGGCAGTGCAAGAGTGGAATATTTCAGAAAAAAGTTCACGCCTCCTTATCGCGCTGCGCGAAGGTTCTTCGGTATGCCTTTAGCAAAGCTAAGCCCAAATGACCTTGTAGAGCGCGTCTGCCACGATGTGGTGCGACTGCTGCTCGCGCACGTCCAAGCGCTCGTCGCGCATCTTGATTGCGAAACCGACGTAACGCCGTGGCAAGCCAGCGCTCGTAGAATCTGAGCCCCGCAGTTAGCCTCGAATAAAGAACAAATGCTCTCATGTGTCCTAAACGCTGTTAGAACAATCAGCTGGTGTTATCGTCAATGGACAAAAAATCTCAAAGCCTTCCCGTCTTGCAAATCGTCCTTACTGATTCCCTCCCGCGCTTGTCGGAAACTACGCAAACCACAGATTGACGAACATTGAGCGGCGCTACCGCGGAAGTTCCTCGCTCCTAACTGCGGCGTGTGGTGGCTTCGTTCAGTCCAAACTGTAGCGCAAAACTGTAAAATAAGGAAACAGACCGGATGTAGTGGCATTTGTCCTCAGCACTTGCGGAACCCTAAAACGGCCTTCCGGGACCCAATCTTAGGACCCCTATCAATGGCGGATCCATGGCGGAGGAGATGAATTGTTAGGCGGGGCCGTTCAACCGCCCCATCCCCCCCCACAAACTACCCCCCACAAAAAAGATTGCCGATGGCACTCTTCCGTTCTAACCAATCGGTTGTCTTCTGTTATCTGGACTGTCCCGAAACGCCGTACTCATTCCCCAACCGAATGAGTAGGACGGGAACTCACACCTACCAATCGCACCTCGATGGCATGTATTAAGGTAAAAAATTCGTGAATACGGGGTGTCGCTAATGCCAACGTTCCGACAAGCGGACTTGTCAGGCTGTCTTGAAGAAAAGCCTGCCCTCTTCCCCGTTTATTCTTGGTTTGATCACTGACACCACCCCCTTCGTACTAGTATACTTTGTACCAGTATTAATTTTTGGCAGACTTTCTGAATATTTCCAAAAAACCGGAAGTGCTCAACCCAAAGCCATTCAACCAGAAGGAGAATGGCACTCGGTGCTCACGCGTTTAATGATTATTCAGTACGATGGAGCGTCATCCATAGTGAGTTGTGGCGAAAATTGAGTGCACAATCTACGCAGACAATTTCAAACAGTATGTTCTAATTGCCAACTAGTTTTCTTCGTCTTCTTTCTTCAATTGTTAGACCCCTGTTCTTCTCGTTAGGATTTTTTTTCGTTTTAGACTGACCATATGACACCTGTTATTTGCATAAATGGTATGTGCCATGCTTGCCTCGTCACTAGAGCTTCACTTCAGGGCACACACTGTGCTGTGCAGTGAAGCCAGAATGTGACACTCTTTCGTGCTAAGAACTTGATCAACGGCTAATCTTTGCATGTTGGCCTTGTCCCCTTCTTTACATTGCAGAGCCATTTCTAACATGCACAATAATAAGAATATTCACTGAATTTTTAAAAAAAATGTTCTGCTCCAAGTGATTCTAAATCCCGTTTTCGGTGCTCCAAAACACATTTTCTCCTGCTCCAAAACAGGCTTTTTCCTGCTCCAAAAAAAAAAAAAAACCACCAGGCCTGCGCGGAACGCGCAGCATAGCCACAGCGAAAGCTGGGAGAGCGGCCTTTCTAGAGCCTTTTTCAAACACTCTTGGGGCAACTACTAGAAGCGCACTTTCATGGCGCCCACTACGCCATAAATCATCACAATTTTTGTGTAGCGGGGAAGCGTCTACTATGCCATTATTCGTCATTCATCAGAAAAGCGCAGTACCCGCTATACTCTTGTAAGGCAATATGTGCACTTTGTTGATGCTGTGGCTGACGACGATGAAGAATTTTGCCTGAGGCGTTTGTAATGGGTTGGAGCATTGAACAACCCACTCGTTACGAAATTCGCATTTTGTGACGCCTGGTTCTTGCTTTACTGTTCTAAAACGCATTACAACACATGTTAACGCTATTCCTTACCCGACATGAAGCCTGCTTAGGGTCAGTTTGCACCGCAGTTTCAAGTAGCGGCGTAGCTCAGTGGTAGAGTGCTGGGCTGCCACGCAGAGGACCCGGGTTCAATTCCCATTCTGTCATAGGTGTTTTCTTATTTCGTGCGATATTAGTTACGGACACCGGCGGCGGCGGCGGACAACTACTGCGCAGAAACGACCCCTTGTTGTGATCTCATAACACTTGCGCTGTAAAATTGCTCCGAATCATAAACTGGCTGGTCCACCGCTGCATAGAATAGGTAAAAGGGTAATTTTGTCAGGTTTGCTTTTCGAGTTTAGTTTTTCCACCGCGGGGGACTTGTAAAACTCCTTTTGCTGTCGGGGAGGCGAGCGCTCGTGGTTTCGGTTATGGTATCAACGTCGCTCGCGGTTGCTCCACGAAAACGGTGGATTTCGACGGATTCCGGTGAATCTGGGGGTCAATCTCTCTATAATGCTAGCAGCACATACAAGGAAGTCAATTCATCAGACTTCAGTGCGGACAGCTATCATCTGTCAAACCGACCAGCACATCGGTAGTTATGCGCCGGTAAGTCTCGCTGTCTCCTCAGGCAGTTTTATCATTGCCGCGTGTTGATATAATTGTATCCAGTGCGTACTTAGGGTTACATGTGTAATCTCCAATGTGTCAACTTGGTTCGGCGGGAGTATTTGGCGCCGGTTGAAGAAATAGCGGAGTTCTCTCCGCGAAGACGGCGCGGAGTGTACCTTAATCTAGCCCTCTCTAATGCCGCGTGGGGTCTACTTCATGTTGCTTTTCACCGCAGAAGTCGTCAGAGGGGTATCCAACCAGAGAAGTATGCATGTATATATATTTTCGAAAAGCCAACGCACAGTGAGGACGGATCCTGAAACTCCGCAGGCTCATCGGCGCATACAGCCATTTGGTCAACGGCCTCCCCACGAACCTGAGCGAACGGGGGGGGGGCGGGGGGTGCGTTATCTATTAACCCCTTCCCTCGCCATGCATGACTTAGCTGTGTCCAGGGGAAAAGGGGTCGTGGGATGAGCCCACACCGATTGTTTGGATGATTAAGGGCCTCCCCTGCAGAGGCAACAGATGGCTATGGCCCCGGCGTTACGTAGACGGCGCCCCTGGGCTGACCCACCCAGGTTGAATCGGAAATAGGCAGACGTAACTTCCTCATGTTTGTAGGTGGCGCTGGTTGACCATGTGCCTGTGCCGTTTTTTGGACATGATATATTACCTTATAGCGGCATTGTACGGCTGGCGTATGCAGCCTTACATGTTAAATACTGGAGGGTCCCCTGCTCTCAGCCTCCTTGAGCGTTACTCTTCAAAGAGGGTACGCACCAATGAAATCCTGCAATCTATTGAAAAATTCCCTCAATTTTATGTCGTCCACCGCCAAAACGATGAAAAACAGAAACTATTCCATATTGAAAATTTGCCCAATGGTGGGCACGATGAGACCCACCACGCACCATCTTCGTGGATTATGGTACTGGGTAATGGTGGACGGACGGTGGGAGTAATGGTCAGATGACGGGAGTAATGGACAGATGATGGGTGGACGGTGGGTGTATGCTGAGGGGTGGGCAGACGGGTAGATGATAGGTGTTGGATGCCCGAGTCAAGGCGGAACTCTGAATTAATTGAAAAAATAGACATTGCACTTCGCAGCCTGATTATACACTACTTCTACCATTGATCTTAACAAGCTTGTCTGTGTTTCTATGTGGCCAAGGATGCACCCACATGTTGATGCAGCACGGAATCAATTCATGTATGTTGCACGAAGGACTTGTGTTTATTTGTTCTCCGTGCTGTGATGCCTAACACATATGCCCTAGGGGCTTGCTTCATAAAGTAACTTACGAGCTTGCAGATGGCAGCAAGGCAGTTTCCTTGAGGTGGCGCAGCCGGGCTGGGGTGTGCCTTGAAGTACTTTTCCAGGCTTGCTACAACAGAATGAAACAAAAACAAATAAACCGCTTTTGCTGCAATATGGAGCAACAACATAAATGAAACCAGTTGCAATCACTTCAACCAAAAAGCTTAAAGGATCCCTGACACCAAAATTGAAACATGAAGAGGTTTCCATTGTTTGATTGACCTGGTTATGGCGCACTTTTGACGAATTTTTAGTACCAGGCGTTAGC